>JASSUY010054851.1:0-11736 GCA_032466535.1 Forpus xanthops
ATCAATAATCCTTGATTGGCTGGTGGACTGTGTCCATGCCGTGTCCACGCGCTATGATCTCATCCTGTCCAGCTGCCAGATGGTCTCGGGTTTCACTCCGCCCTCCACATCCGCTAGACGCTCACTTCCAGATTGTCCGGTGTCGAGCCTATGCTTTGTTCGAACAGTTCCGGTAGTTTTCCATGTCCTCTCTCAGCCAGAAACTCTCCCACAGTGTGGCACCATATCAAAGCTTCTAGGGAGCTGCATTGACCAAGCATCCTGATTAGCTAATAACTCTTCATGTGTGAGATCAGAGTGCAAACGTTCGAGCTCGGTTAGGACACTCGTGAGCTGAGCTCTGGGTCACTGAAAATGGATTCAAATGGACTTTGAGGAAAGACGAAAGGAGCGAGAGGAGTGATTGTGGCACCATTTCAAAGCTTCTAGGGAGCTGCATTGACCAAGCAGCTTGTTTAGCTCCTTATTCTTCATCTCTGAGAGCAGCCTGCAAACGTTCGTGCTCGAACCAGTAGCAGTGGACCGAGATCCTGAGGCTGAATAGGGATTAAATTGGACTTTGAGGAAAGAAGGAGCGACTGGAATGATTGTGGCACTATTTCAAAGGTTCTAGGGAGCTGCATTGACCAAGCAGCTTGTTTAGCTCCAAAGTATTCATATGTGAGAGCAGAGTGCAAATGTTCGTACTCGAATAAGTAGCAGTGGGCCGAGACCCTGAGGCTGAATATGGATTCAAATGGACTTTGAGGGAAGAATAAAGGATCGAGTGGAATGATGTTGGCACCATTTCAAACCTTCTAGGGAGCTGAATTGACCAAGCAGCTTGTCTAGCTGCTAACTCTTCATCTGTGAGAGCAGAGTGCAAATGTTCGTGATCAAACCAGTAGCAGTGGGCCAAGATCTTGAGGCTGAATATGGATTCAAATGGACTTTGAGGGAAGAAGAAAGGATCGAGTGGAGTGATTGTAGCACCATTTCAAAGGTTCTAGTGAGCAGCATTGACCAAGCAGCTTGATTAGCTCCTAACCCTTCATCAGTGAGAGCAGAGTGAAAAGTTCAAGCTCGGTTCGGCCACTCGAGATCTGAGCTCTGGACGGCTGAAAACGGATTCAAATGGACTTTGACTAAAGAAGGAAGCTGCAAGAGCAATGAAGGAGGCACCATTTCAAATCTTCTAGGGAGCTGCATTGACCAAGCAGCTTGTTTACCTCCTAACTCTTCATCTGTGAGAGCAGAGTACAAACGTTCGTGCTCGAACCAGTAGCAGTGGGCCGAGATCCTGCCGCGGAATAGGGATTCAAATGGACTTTGAGGAAAGAAGAAAGGAACGAGAGGAAAGATTTTGGCACCATTTCAAAGGTTCTAAGGAGCTGCATTGACCAAGCAGCTTTTTGAGCTCCTAACTGTTCATCTGTGATAGCAGAGTAAAAACGTTCGTGCTCGGTTCGGCCACTCGAGGGCTGATCTCTGGGAGGCTGAAAACGGATTCAAATGGAATTTGATGAAAGAAGGCAGCAGCAAGAGCAATGAAGGAGGCACCATTTCAAAGCTTCTAGGGAGCTGCATTGACCAAGCAGCTTGATTAGCTGCTAACATTTCATCTGTGAGAGCAGAGTGCAAACGTTCGAGCTCAAACAAGTAGCAGTGGGAAGAGGTCCTGGCGCTGAATCTTTATTCAAATGGACTTTGAGGGAAGAAGAAAGGATGGAGTGGAATAATTGTGGCACCATTTCAAAGGTTCTCTTGAGCTTCATTGACCAAGCGGCTTGATTAGCTAATAAATCTTCATCTCTGAGAGCAGAGTGCAAACGTTTGTGCTCGGATCGTCCACTCGAGAGCAGAGCTCTGGGAGACTGAAAATGGATTCAAATGGACTTTGAGGAAAGAAGGAAGCAGCGAGAGCACTGAATGTGGCACCATTTCAGAGCTTCCAGAGAGCTGCATTTACCAAGAACCTTTTTTCGCTCCTAACTATTCATCTGTGAGAGCAGAGTGCAAACGTTCGTGCTCGAACAAGTAGCAGTGGGCTGACATCCTGAGGCTAATTCTGGATCCAAATGGACTTTGAGGAAAGAAGAAAGGAGCGAGTGGACTGATTGTGGCACCATTTCAAAGGTTCTAGAGAGCTGCATTGACCAAGCAGCTTTTTGAGCTCCTAACCCTTCATCTGCGAGAGCAGAGTGCAAACGTTCATGCTCGGTTCTGCCACTCGAGAGCTGAGCACTGGGAGGCTGAAAATGGATTCAAATGGACTTTGAGGAAAGAAGGAAGCAGCAAGAGCAATGAAGGTGGAACCATTTCAAAGCTTCCAGGGAGCTGCATTGACCAAACAGCTTGTTTAGCTCCTAACTCATCATCTGTGAGAGCAGAGTGCAAACATTCGTACTCGAACAGGTAGCAGCGGGCCGAGATCCTGGCACAGAATCTGGATTCAAATGGACTTGGAGAAAAGAAGAAAGGATCGAGTGGAGTGATTGTGGCACCATTTCAAAGCTTCCAGGGAACTACATTGACCAAGAATCTTGATTAGCAAATAACACTTCATCTGTGAGAGCAGAGTGCAATCGTTCGTGCTCGAACCAGTAGCAGAGGGCCGAGATCCTGAGGCTCAATATGGATTCAAATGGACTTTGAGGAAAGAAGAAAGGAGCGAGTGGTGTGATTGTGGCACTATTTCAAAGATTCTATTGAGCTGCATTGACCAAGCAGCTTGTTTAGCTCCGAACTCTTCATCTGTGAGAGCAGAGTGCAAACGTTCGAGCTCGGTTCGGACACTCGTGAGCTGAGCTCTGGGAGACTGAAAATGAATTCAAATGGACTTTGATGAAAGAAGGAAGCTGCAAGAGCAATGAAGGAGACACCATTTCAAAGCTTCTAGGGAGCTGCATTGACCAAGCATCCTGATTAGCTCCTAACTCTTCATCTGTGAGAGCAGAGTGCAAACGTTCTAGCTCGGTTCGGCCAGTCGAGATCTGAGCTCTGGAAGGCTGAAAATGTATTCAAATGGACTTTGATAAAAGAAGGAATTAGCAAGTGCAATGAAGTTGGCACCATTTCAAAGCTTCTAGGGGCTGCATTGACCAAGCAGCTTGTTAAGCTCCTAAGTCTTCATCTCTGAGAGCAGAGTGCAAATATTCGAGCTCGGTTCGGCCACTCGAGAGCTGATACCTGGGATGCTGAAAATGGATTCAAATGGTCTTTGAGGAAAGAAGGGAGCAGCAAGAGCAATGAAGGTGGCAATGTTTCAAAGCTTCCAGTTAGCTGCATTGACCAAGAAGCTTGTTTAGCACCTAAAACTTCATCTGTGAGAGCAGAGTGCAAATGTTCATGCTCAAACCAGTAAGAATTTGCCGAGATCCTGGCGCTGAATCTGGTTCAAATGGACTTTGCGGAAACAAGAAATGAGCGAGTGGAATGAAGGTGGCACCATTTCAAAGGTTCTAGGGAACTGCATTGACCAAGCTTCTTGATTAGCTGCTAACACTTCATATGTGAGAGCAGAGTACAAACTTTCGTGCTCGAACCAGTAGCAGAGGGCCAAGATCCTGAGGCTGAATATGGATTCAAATGGACTTTGAGGGAAGAAGAAAGGATCGAGTGGAGTGATTGTGGCACCATTTCAAAGCTTCTAGTGACCTGCATTGACCAAGCAGCTTTTTGAGCTCCTAACTCTTCATCTGTTAGAGCAGAGTGCAAACATTCTTGCTCGAACCTGTAGCAGAGGTCCGAGATCCTGAGGCTGAAAATGGATTCAAATGTACTGTGAGGAAAGAAGAAAGGATCGAGTGGAGTGTTTGTGGCACCATTTCAAAGGTTCTAGGGAGCTGCATTGACCAAGCAGATTGTTTATCTCCAAACTCCTCTTCTGTGCTGGCAGAGTGCAAACGTTCGTGCTCGGTTCGGCCACTCGAGAGCTGAGCTCTTTGAGGATGAAAATGGATTCAAATGGACTTTGATTAAAGAAGGAAGCAACAAGAGCAATGAAGATGGCACCATTTCAAAGGTTCTAGGGAGCTGCATTGTCCACGCGGCTTGTTTAGCTCCTAAGTCTTCATCTGTGAGAGCAGAGTGCAAACGTTCATGCTCGAAACAGTAGCAGAGGGCCGAGATCGTGAGGCTGAATATGGATTCAAATGGACTTTGAGGGAAGAAGAAAGGAGCGAGTGGAGTGATTGTGGCACCATTTCAAAGCCTCTAGGGAGCTGCATTGACCAAACAGATTTTTGAGCTCCTAACTCTTCATCTGTAAGAGGACAGTGCAAAAGTTTGAGGTCTGTTTGGCCACTCGGGATCTGAGCTCTGGGAGTCTGAAAATGGATTCAAATGGACTTTGAGGAAAGAAGGAAACAGCGGGAGCAATGAAGGTGGCACCATTTCAAAGATTCCAGGGAGCTGCATTGACCAAGCATGTTCATTAGCTCCTAACACTTCATCTGTGAAAGCACAGTGCAAACATTCGTGCTCGCTTCAGCCACTCGAGAGCTGAGCCCTGGGAGAATGAAAATGGATTCAAATGGAATTTGATGAAAGAAGGCAGCAGCAAGAGCAATGATGGAATCACCATTTTAAAGCTTATAGGGAGCTGCATTGACCAAGCAGCTTGATTAGCTCCTAACTCTTCATCTGTGAGAGCAGAGTTCAAACGTTTGTGCTCGATCCAGTAGCAGTGGGCCGAGATCCTGGCGCTGAATCTTTATTCAAATGGACTTTGAGGAAAGAAGAAAGGATCGACTGGAATGATTGTGGCACCATTTCAAAACTTCTAGGTAGCTGCATTGAACAAGCATCTTGATTAGCTCCTAACTCTTCATCTTTGAGAGCAGAGTGCAAACGTTCGTGCTCGGTTTGGCCACTCGAGACCTGAGCACTGGGAGGATGAAAATGGATTCAAATGGACTTTGAAGAAAGAAGGAAGCAGCTACAGCAATGAATTAGGCACCATTTCAAAGGTTCTTGGGAGCTGCACTGACTAAACAGCTTGTTTATCTCCTAACTCCTCATCTGTAAGAGCAGAGTGCAAACTTTCGTGCTTGAACCTGTAGCAGAGGGCCGAAATCCTGACGCTGAATATGGATTCAAATAGAATTTGAGGGAAGAAGAAAGGATCGAGTGGAGTGATTGTGGCACCATTTCAAAGCTTCTCGGGAGCTGCATTGACCAAGCAGATTTTTGAGGTCCTAACACTTGATCTATGAAAGCAGAGCGCAAACTTTCGTGCTTGGTTCGGCCACTCGAGAGCTGAGCTCTGTTAGACTGAAAATGGATTAAAATGGAATTTGATGAAAGAAGGAAGCAGCAAGGGCAATGAACTTGGCACCATTTCAAAGCTTCTAGGGAGCTGCATTGACCAAGCAGCTTGATTAGCTGCTAACTCTTCATCTGTGAGAGCAGAGTGCAAACGTTCGTGCTCGAAGAAGCAGCAGTGGGCCGACATCCTGGCGCTGAATCTGGATCCAAATGGACTTTGTGGGAAGAAGAAAGGATGGAGTGCAATGATTTTTGGCACCATTTCAAAGGTTCTAGGGAGCTTCACTGACCAAGCGGCTTCATTAGCTCCTCAATCTTCATCTGTGAGAGCAGAGTGCAAATGTTTTGTGCACGAACCAGTAGCAGAGGGCCGAGATCCTGAGGCTGAAAATGGATTCAAATGGGCTTTGAGGAAAGAAGAAAGTAGCGAGAGGAATGATTGTGGCACCATTTCAAAGGTTCTAGGGAGCTAAATTGACCAAGCAGATTTTTGAGCTCCTAATTCTTCCTCTGTGAGAGCAGAGTGCAAACGTTCGTGCTCGAAACATTATGAATGGGCCGAGATCCTGGCGCTGAATCTGGATTCAAATGGACTATGAGGAAAGAAGAAAGGATGGAGTGGAATGATTGTGGCACCATTTCAAAGCTTCCAGGGAGCTGCATTGACCAAGCAACTTGTTTAGCTCCTAACTCCTCATCTGTGAGGACAGAGTGCAAACGTTCGTGCTCGAACCAGTAGCAGAGGGCCGAGATCCTGAGGCTGAATCTGGATTCAAATGGACTTTGAGGAAAGAAGAAATGATCGAGTGGAATGAGTGTGGCACCATTTCAAAGCTTCTAGGGAGCTGCATTGACCAAGCATCCTGATTATCTCCTAACTCTTCATCTGTGAGAGCAGAGTGCAAACGTTCATGCTCGGCTCGGCCACTCGAGAGCTGGGCTGTGTCAGGCAGAAAATGGATTCAAATGGACTTTGAGGAAAGAAGGAAGCAGCAAGAGCAATGAAGGTGGCACCATTTCAAAGCTTCTAGGGAGCTGCATTGACCAAGCAGCTTTTTGAGCTCCTAACTCTTCATCTGTGATAGCAGAGTGCAAACTTTCGTGCTCGAACCAGTAGCAGAGGGCCGAGATCCTGACGCTGAATATGGATTCAAATGGACTTTGAGGGAAGAGGAATGGATCGAGTGGAGTGATTGTGGCACCATTTCAAAGGTTCTAGGGAGCTGCGTTGACCAAGCTGTTTGTTTATCTCCAAACTCCTCTTTTGTGCGAGCAGAGTGCAAAAGTTCGTGCTCGGTAAGGAAGCTCGAGAGCTGAGCACAGGGAGGATGAAAATGGATTCAAATGGACTTTGATGAAAGAAGGCAGCAGCAAGAGCAATGAAGGAGGCACCATTTCAAAGCTCCTAGGGAGCTGCATTGACCAAGCAGATTTTTGAGCTCCTAACTCTTCATCTGTTTGAGCAGAGTGCAAAAGTTCGTGCTCGGTTGGGACACTCGAGAGCTGAGCTCTGGGAGACTGAAAATGGATTCAAGTGGACTGTGAGGAAAGAAGGAAGCTGCAAGAGCAATGAAAGAGACACCATTTCAAAGGTTCTAGGGATCTGCTTTGACCAAGCAGCTGGTTTAGCTCCTAAGTCTTATTCTGTGAGAGCAGAGTGCAACTTTCGTGCTCGAACAAGTAGCTCTGGGCCAAGATCTTGATGCTGAATAGGGATTCAATTGGACTTTGAGGAAAGAAGAAAGGATAGAGTGGAATGATTGTGGCAATATTTCAAAGGTTCTAGGGAGCTGCATTGTCCAAACAGATTTTTGAGCTCCTAACTCTTCATCTGTTTGAGCAGAGTGCAAAAGTTCGTGCTCGGTTGGGACACTCGAGAGCTGAGCTCTGGGAGACTGAAAATGGATTCAAATGGAGTTTGATGAAAGGAGGAAGGACCGAGAGCAATGAAGGAGTCACCACTTCAAAGCTTCTAGGGAGCTGCATTGACCAAGCAGCTTGATTAGCTGCTAACTATTCATCTGTGAGAGCAGAGTATAAACGTTCGTTCTCGGCATGGCCACTAGAGAGCTGAGCACGGGGAGGCTGAAAATGGATTCAAATGGACTTTGGGGAAAGAAGGAAGTAGCAAGAGAAATGAAGGTGGCACCATTTCAAAGCTTCTAGGGAGCTGCATTGACCAAGCAGCTTGTTTCGCTTCTAAGTCTTCATCTGCGAGAGCAGAGTGCAAACGTTTATGCTCGAACGAGTAGCAGTGGGCCGATATCCTGAGGATGAATCTGGATTCAAATAGACTTTGAGGAAAGAAGAATGCAGCGTGTGAAATGATTATGGCACCATTTCAAAGGTTCTAGTGAGCTGCATTGACCAAGCAGCTTGTTTAGCTCCAAACACTTCTGCTGTGAGAGCAGAGTGCAAATGTTTTTGCTCGGTTCAGCCACTCGAGAGCTGAGCTCTGGGAGACTGAAAATAGATTCAAATGGACTTTGAGGAAAGAAGAAAGGAGCGAGCGGAATGATTGTGGTGCCATTTCAAAGGTTCTAGGAAGCTGCATTGACCAAGCAGCTTGTTTAGCTCCTAAGTCTTCATATGTGAGAGCATAATGCAAACTTTCGTTCTCGAACAAGTAGCAGTGGGCCGAGATCCGGAGGCTGAATATGGATTCAAATGGACTTTGAGGGAAGAAGAAAGGATCGAGTAGAATGACTGTGGCAGCATTTCAAAGCTTCTAGGTTTCCGGATTTGACCAAGCAGCTTGATTAGCTCCTAACTCTTCATCTGTGAGAGCTGAGTGAAATCGTTCGTCCTCGGTTCGGCCACTCGAGAGCTGAGCTCTGGGATGCTGAAAATGGATTCAAATGGACTTAGAGAAAAGAAGGAAGCAGCGAGAGCAATGAAGGTGACACCATTTCAAAACTTCTAATGAGCTGCATTGACCAAGCAGCTTGTTTAGCTCCTAAGTCTTCATCTGTGAGACCAGAGTACAAAAGTTCGTGCTCGAACCTCTAGCAGTATGCCGACATCCTGAGGTTGAATATGGATTCAAATGGGCTTTGAGGGAAGAAGAAAGGATCGAGTGGAGTGATTGTGGCACCATTTCAAAGGTTCTAGGGAGCTGCATTGACCAAGCATGTTCATTAGCTCCTAACTCTTCATTTGTGAGAGCAGAGTGCAAACGTACGACCTCGGTTCGGCCACTCGAGATCTGAGCTCTGGGAGACGTAAAATGGATTCAAATGGACTTTGAGGAAAGAAGGAAGCAGCGAGAGCAATGAATGTGGCACCATTTCAAAGCATCTATGGAGCTGCATTGACCAAGCAGATTTTTGAGCTCCTAAGTCTTCATCTGTGAAAGCAGAGAGCAAACGTTCGTGCTCGAACCAGTAGCAGAGGGCCGAGATCCTGAGGCTGAATATGGATTCAAATGGACTTTGAGGGAAGAAGAAAGGATCGAGTATAGTGATTGTGGCACCATTTCAAAGGTTCTAGGGAGCTGCACTTACCAAGCAGATTGACTAGCTAATAACTCTTCATCTGGGAGAGCAGAGTGCAAACGTTCGTGCTCGGACCTGTAGGAATGATCCGAGATCCTGGGGCTGAATCTGGTACAAATGGATTTTGCAGAACGAAGAAAGGAGTGAGTGGAATGATTGTGGCACTATTTCAAAGGTTCTTGGGAGCTGCATTGACCAAGCAGCTTGATTAACAAAGAACTCTTCATCTGTGAGAGCAGAGTGCAAAAGTTCGTGCTTGGTTCTGCCACTCGAGAGCTGAGCACTGAGACGATGAAAATGGGTTCAAATGGACATTGAGGAAAGAAGGAAGCAGCAAGAGCAATGAAGGTGGCACCATTTCATAGCTTCTAGGGAGCTGCATTGATCACGAAGCTTGTTTAGCTCCTAACACTTCATCTGAGAGAGCAGAGTGCAAACGTTCGTGCCCGAACCAGTAGCAGTGGGCCGAAATCCTGAGGCTGAGTATAGATTAAAATGGACTTTGATAAAAGAAGAAAGGAGCGAGTGGAGTGATTGTGGCACCATTTCAAAGCTTCTTTTGACCTGCATTGACCAAGCAAATTGTTTAGCTCCTAACTCCTCATCTCTGAGAGCAGCCTGCAAAAGTTCGTGCTCGAACCAGTAGCAGTGTGCCGAGATCCTGAGACTGAGTAGGGATTAAATTGGACTTTGAGGAAAGATGGAGCGAGTGGAATGATTGTGGCACCATTTCAAAGGTTCTAGGGAGCTGCATTGAACAAGCAGCTTGTTTAGCTCCTAAGTATTCATATGTGAGAGCAGAGTACAAACTTTCGAGCTCGAACTAGTAGCAGTGGGCCGAGATCCTGAGGCTGAATATGGATTCAAATGGACTTTGAGGAAAGAAGAAAGGATCGAATGGAATGATTTTGGCACCATTTAAAAGCTCCTAGGGAGATGAATTGACCAAGCAGCTTGTTTAGCTCTTAACTCATCATCTGTGAGAGAAGAGTGCAAACGTTCGTGCTCGAAACAGTAGCAGTAGTCTCAGATCCTGAGGCTGAATAGGGATTCAAATGGACTTTGAGGAAAGAAGAAAGGAACGAGAGGAATGATTGTGGCACCATATCAAATGGTCTAGGGAGCTGCATTGACGAAGCACATTTTTGAGCTCCTAAATCTTCATCTGTGAGAGCAGACTGCAAACGTTCATGCTTGATTTGGCCACTAGGGAGCTGAGATCTGGGAAGCTGAAAATGGATTCAAATGGACTTTGAGGAAAGAAGGAAAGAGCGAGAGCAATGAAGGTGGCACCATTTAAAAGCTTCCAGGGAGCTGCATTGACCAAGCAAATTGTTTATCTCCCAACTCTTCATCTGTGATAGCAGAGTGCAAACGTTCGTGCTCAAACCAGCAGCAGTGGGCCGAGATCCTGAGGCTGAATATGGATACAAATGGACTTTGATCGAAGAAGACAGGATCGAGTAGAGTGATTGTGGCACCATTTCAAAGCTTCTAGGGAGCTGCATTGACCAAGCAGATTTTTGAGCTCCTAACTCTTCATCTGTGAGAGCAGATTGCAAAAGTTCATACTCGAACCAGTAGCAGTGGGCCGAGATCCTGAGGCTGAATAGTTATTCAAATGGACTTTGAGGGGAGAAGAAAGGAGCGAGAGGAATGATTGTTTCACCATTTCAAAAGTTCTAGGGAGATGCATTGACCAAGCATTTTTTTGAGCTCCTAACTCTTCATCTGTGAGAGCAGAGTGCAAACGTTTGTGCTCGGTTCGGCCACTCGAGAGCTGAGATCTGGGAGACTTAAAATGGATTCAAGTGGACTGTGAGGAAAGAAGGAAGCTGCAAGAGCAATGAAGGAGGCACCATTTCAAAGTTTCTAGGGATCTGCATTGACCAAGCAGCTGGTTTAGCTCCTAAGTCTTCGTCTGTGAGAGCAGATTACAAACGTTCGTGCTCGAACCAGTAGCAGAGGGCCGACATCCTGAGGCTGAATATGGATTCAAATGGACTTTGAGGAAAGAAGAAAGGAGCGAGTGGAATGATTGTGGCAAAATTACAACGGTTCTAGGGAGCTGCATTGACCAAGCAGCTTGTTTTCTCCAAACTCTTCATCTGTGAGATCAGAGTGCAAACGTTCGTGCTCGGTTCGGCCACTCGAGAGCTGAGCACTGGGAGGATGAAAATGGATTCAAATGGACTTTGAGGAAAGAAAGAAGCAGCGAGAGCAATGAAGGTAGCACCATTTCAAAGGTTCTAGGGAGCTGCATTGACCAAGCAGCTGGTTTAGCTCCTAACTCTTCATCTGTGAGAGCAGAGTGCAAACGTTCGTGCTCGAAACAGTGTCAGTGGCCCGAGATCCTGGCGGTGAATATGGATTCAAATGGACTTTGAGGGAAGAAGAAATTATCGAGTGGAATGATTGTGGCACCATTTCAAAGGTTCTAGGGAGCTGCATTGACCAAGCAGCTTCTTTAGCTCCTATCTCTTCATCTGTGGGAGCAGAGGGCAAAAGTTCGTGCTCGGTTCGGCCACTAGTGAGCTAAGAACTGGGAGGCTGAAAAGGGATTCAAATGCGCTTTGAGGAAAGAAGGAAGCAGCGAGAGCAATGAAGGAGGCACTATTTCAAAGCCTATAGGGAGCTGCATTGACCAAGCATCTAGATTACCTCCTAACTCTTTATATGTGAGAGTAGAGTGCAAACGTTCGTGGTCAAAACAGTAGTAGAGGGCCGACATTCTGAGGCTGAATATGGATTCAAATGGACTTTGAGTAAAGAAGAAAGGATCGAGTGGAATGATTGCGGCACCATTTCAAAGCTTCTAGGGACCTGCATTGAGCAAGCAGCATGTTTAGCTCCTAATTCTTCATGTGTGCGAGGAGAGTAAAAGCGAACATGCTTGGTTCAGGACTCGCAGAGCTGACCACTGGGATGCTGAAAATGGATTCAAATGGACTTTGAGGAAAGAAGGAAGGAGCGAGAGCAATGAAGGTGGCACCAT
>JASSUY010054852.1:0-11601 GCA_032466535.1 Forpus xanthops
CAGCTCCCGAGAAGCTTTGAAATGGTGCCACCTTCATTGCTCTCGCTCCTTCCTTCTTTCCTCAAAGTCCATTTGAAACCATTTTCAGCCTCCCGGATCTTGGCCCGCAACTACCTCGTCGAGCACATAATTTTGGAGTCTTTTCTCACAGATGAAGAGTTAGGAGCTAAATAAGCTGCTTGGTCAATGCAGCCCCCGAGAAGCTTTGAAATGGTGCCACCTTCATTCCTCTCGCCCCTTCCTTCTTTCCTTAAAGTCCATTTGAAGCAAATTTTAGCCTCACAGACCTCACCTCTCAGATGACCGAACCGAGCACGAACGCTGGACTCTACTCACACAGATGAAGTGTAAGGAGCTAAAAAAGCTGCTTGGTCAATGCAGCTGCCTAAAAGCTTTGAAATGGTGCCACCTTCACTGCTGTCGCTCTTTCCTTCTCTCCACAAAGAGCATTTGAATCCATTTTCAGCCTCTCATATCTCGGCCCGCAACTCCCTCGTAGAGCACAATCTTTTGGAATCTGCTCTCACAGATGAAGAGTTAGGAGATAAACAAGCAGCTTGGTCAATGCAGCTCCCAAGAAGCTTTGCAATGCTGACACTTTCATTGCTCTCGCTCCATATTTCGTTCCACAAAGTGCATTTGAATCCATATTCAGCCTCCCAGAACTCAGCTCTCGAATGTCAGAACCGAGGAAGAATGATTGGATTCTGCTCTCACAGATGAAGTCCTTGGAGCTAAACAATCTGCTTGGTCAATGCAGCTCACTAGAAAATTTGAAATGGTGCCAACTTCATTGCTCTCGCTCCTTTCTTCTTTCCACAAAGAACATTTGAATCCATTTTAAGCCTCCCGGATCTCGGTCCGCAACTCAATCGTCGAGCACAATCTTTTGGAGTGTTTTCTTACAGATGAAGATTTAGGAACTAAACAAGCTGCTTGCTCAATGCAGCTCCCTAGATGATTTGAAATGCTGCCACCTTCATTGCTCTTGCTCCTTCCTTCTTTCCTCAAAGTCCATTTTCAACCATTTGCAGCCTCCCAGAACTCAGCTCTCGGATTTCCGAACCGAGCAAGAATGTTTGGAGTCTGCTCTCACAGATGAAGATTTAAGAGCTCAACAATCTGCTTGGTTAATGCAGCTCCCTAGAATCATTGAAATTTTGCCGCCTTCATTGCTTTCGCACCTTCCTTCTTTCCTCAAAGTCCATTTGAATCCATATTCTGCCTCCCAGATCTCACCACTCGGATGGACGAACCGAGCAGGAATGCCTGGACTCTGCTCTCACAGATGAAGTATTGGTAGCTAAGCAAGCTGCTTGGTCAATGCAGATCCCGAGAAACTTTGAAATGCTGCCACCTTCATCGCTCTCGGTCCTTCCTTCTTTCCTCAAAGTCCATTTGAATCCATCTTCAGCCTCCCAAAGCTCAACTCTCGGACGGCAGCACCGATCCCGAACTCTTAGACTCTGCTCAAATGAAGAGATAGGAGTAAACAAGCTGCTGGGTCAATACAGCTCCCGAGAAGCTTTGAAATGGTGCCACTTTCATTGCTCTCGCTCCTTCCTTCTTTCCTCAAAGTCCATTTGAATCCATTTTCAGACTCCTAGTGCTCAGCACTTGGATTCTCAAACCAAGCATGAACACTTCGATTCTGCTCTCACAGATGAAGAGTTAGGAGATAAAGAAGCTGCTTGGTCAATGCAGCTCCCTAGAAGCTTTGAAACAGTGCCACCTGCATTACTCTCGCTCCTTCCTTCTTTTCTCAAAGTCCATTTGTATCCTTTTTCAGCCTCCCAGAGATATGCTCTAGGATGTCCTAATCGAACACGAACGTTTAGATTCTGCTATGATGAAGAGATACGAGCTAAACAAGCTACTTGTTCATGAAGCTCCCGAGAAGCTTTGAAACAGTGAGACCTTCATTGCTCTCCCTCCATCTTCCTTTACGCAAATTCCATTTGTAACCATTTTTAAGCCTCCCAGATTCCAGATCACGGATGGCTGAACCGCGCACAAACGGCTGGACTCTGCTCTCACCGATGAAGATATAGGAGCTAAACAAGCTGCGTGGTCAATGCAGCTCCCGAGAAGCTTCGAAATGGTGCCACCTTCCTTCCTCTCGCTCCTTCCTTCTTTCCTCAAAGTCCATTTTTAACAATTATCAGCCTCCCAAATCCCAGATCTCGGATGGCCGATACGAGCACGAACACTTGGACTCTGCTAAGATGAAGAGATAGGAGCTGAAAAAGCTGCTTGGTCTATGCAGCTCCCGAGAAGCTTTGAAATGGTGCCACTTTCATTGCTCTCGCTCCTTCCAACTTTCCTCAAAGTCCATTTCCAACCATTTTCAGCCTCCCAGATCCCAGATGTCAGATGTCCGAACCGGACACGAATGCTTGGACTCTGCTCAGATAAAGAGATTTGAGCAAAACAAGCTGTTTGGTCAATGTAGCTCCCTAGATGGTTTGAAATGGTGCCACCTTCATTGCTATCCCTCCTTCTTTCTTTCCTCAAAGTCCATTTGAATCCATTGTCAGCCTCTCAGAACTCAGCTCTGTGATGGCCGAACCGAGTATGAACCCTTGGACTCTGCCCTCACAGATGAAGAGTTAGGAGCTAAACAAACTGCTTGGTCAATACAGCTCCCGAGAAGCTTTGAAATGGTGCCACCTTCATTGCTCTTGCTCCTTCCTTCTTTCCACAACTTCCATTGGTAACCATTTTCAGCCTCCCAGAACTCAGCTCTAGGATGCCTTAACAGAAAACGAACGCTTGGACTCTGCTCTGATGAAGCGTTAGGAGCTAAACAAGCTGCTTTGTCAATGCAGCTCCCTAGAAGCTTTGAAATGGTGCCTCTTTCATTGCTCTCGCTCCTTCCTTCAGTCCACAAAGTCCATTGGAAACCTTTTTCAGCCTCCCAGAGCTCTGCTCTTGGATGGCCATATCGAGCACCAACGCTTAGACTGTGCTCAGATTAAGAGATAGGAGTAAACATGCTTCTTCATGAATGCAGCTCCCTAGAAACTTCAAAATGGTGCCGCCTTCATTGTTCTTCTTCCATCTTTCTTTCCTCAAATCCCATTAGAATCCGTTTTCATCCTCTCAGAGATCAGCTCTTGGATGGTCGAACCATGCACCTACGCTTAGGCTCTGCTCAGATGAATAAATAGGAGTAAACATGCTTCTTCGTCAATGCAGCTCCCGAGAAGCTTTGAAATGGTGCCGCCTTCATTGCTCTTGCTCCTTCTTTCTTTCCTCAAAGTCTATTAGAAAGCATTTTCAGCCTCCCTGATCCCGGATCTCAGATGGCCGTTCCGAGCACAATTGCTTCGTGTCTGCTCTGAAAGATGAACAGTTAGGAGCTAAACAAGCTGCTTGGTCAATGCAGCTCCCGAGAAGCTTTGAAATGGTACCACCTTCATTGCTCTAGCTCCTTCCTTCTTTCCACAAATTCCATTGGTAACCATTGTCAGCCTCCCTGATCTCAGCGCTATTATGCCCTAACCGAACACAAATCCTTGCACTCTGCTAATATGCAGAGTTAGGAGCTAAACAAGCTGCTTGGTCAATGCAGGTCCCTAGAAGCTTTGAAATTGTGCCACCTTCATTGCTTTCACTACTTCCTTCTTTCCTCAAAGTCCATTTGAATCCCTTGTCAGCCTCTGAGAGCTCAGCTCTCGGATGGACGAACCAAGCATGAACACTTGGACTCTGCTCAGACGAATTGATAGTAGCTAAACAAGCGACTTGTTCAATGCAGCTCCCTAGAAGCTTTGAAATGGTGCCACCTTCATTGCTGTCGCTCCTTCCTTCTTTCCTCAAATCCAGTTGTAACCATTATCAGCCTCCCAGATCCCGGATGGCCGAACCGAGCACGAACGTTTGAAGTCTGCTCTCACAGATGAAGATTTAGGTGATAAGCAAGCTGCTTGGTCAATGCAGTTCCCTAGAAGCTTTGAAATGGTGCCACCTTCGTTGCTCTCGCTCCTTCCTTCATTTCACAAAGTCCATTTGAAACCATTTTCAGCTCCTCAGAGCTCAGATCTCAGATTGACAAACCGAGCACAAACGTTTGGATTCTACTCTCATAGATGAAGAATTAGGAGCTAAATAAGCTACTTGAGTTGTGGTTAGGGTTTGGTTTAGGGTTAGGGTTATGGTTACGGTTTGTGTTTAGGGTTAGGAGTTAGCGTTAGGGTTAGGGTTTCTGAGGAAGGGTTAGTGATTTGTGGTTAGGGATTTGGTAAGGGTTAGGGTTAGTGTTTGGGGTTATGTTTAGTGTTAGGTGTTTTGGTTAGGTTTTGGGGTTAGGTTTAGTAGTTAGGTTTAAGGGTTAGCTTTGGGGTTACTGTTAATGTTAGGGTTAAGTTTAGGGTAAGGTTTTATATTTAGTGTTAGGGTTAGGGTTAGGGTTAGGGTTAGGTTTCATATTTAGGTTTAGGGTTAGGGTTAGTGTTTAGGGTTAGGGTTAGGTTTAGCTCGATATGCGGGTTGGTCTGTGTGGTGGCCTGCAAGCTGCACAACAGTGCCAAATGCGTTGGCCTCGCTCCTCCTTTCTTCCCGCCATGTCAATTATAATCCTTTTTCTTCTGCCCCGAATCAGCCGAGCCGAGCACGAACGTTTGTACTCTCCTCCCGCAAATGAATAGCCATGAGTTCGAGCTGCTAGTTGGTTGATGTGGTGGACTGTAAGCTGCACAACGATGACAGGGTTAGGGTTATTGTTAGGATTAGGCTAAAGGGTTAGGGTTAAGATTAGGGTTAGGTGCACTGTTTGCCTATAGGTTTAGAGTTTGGTTTAGGGTTAGTTTTAGGGTTAGGGTTAGTGTCTGTGAGGTAGGGTTAGTGATTTGTGGTTAGGGTTTGGTTTAGGGTTAGGCTTATGTTTAGGGTTTTTGTTTACGATTAGGAGTTTGCATTAGTGTTTGCGTTAGGGTTATTGAGGTTGGGTTAGTGATTTGTGGTTAGGGATAAGTTTAGATTTTATGGTTACGTTTAGGTGTTTGGGTTAGTGTTAGTTGTGAGGTCTAGGGTTTGGTGTTAGGGTTAAATTTTAACGTTTAGTGTTAGTTTTAGTGTTATGTTTAGATTTAGTGTTAAGTTTAGGTTTAGGTTTAGGGTTAGTTTTAGGGTTAGGGTTAGGGTTAGGTTTAGGTTTAGGTTAAGGGTTAGGTTTAGCTCGAGATGCGGCTTGGTTGATGTGGTGGTCTGCAAGCTACACAACGGTGCCGTTGTCATTGCCATCGCTCCTTCTTTCTTTCGTTCAAGGCCATTTTAATCCATTTTCAGCTGCCCTTAATCGGCCGTGCCGGGTACGTACCTTTGTACTCTTCTCCCACAGATGAAGATCTAGGAGCTCGAGATGCTCCTTGGTCAATGTGGTGGCCTTCAAGCTACACAACAGTGCCACCTACATTGCCCTCGCTCCTTCTTTCTTTCCTCGAAGGCCATTATAATCCATTTTCAGCTTCCCCAAATCTGCCGAGCCTAGCACGGACCTTTGGGCTCTCCTCATACAGATGAAGAGCCAGGAGCATGACATGCTGCTTGGTCAATGTGGTTGCCTGCAAGCTACACAACGGTGCCTCCTGCATTGCCCTCGCTCCTTCTTTCTTTCCTCCAAAGCCATTATAATCCATTATCATCTGCCTGGAATCCGCCATGGTGAGCACGAACGTTTGTACTCTGCGCATACAGATAAAGAGCCAGGTGCTCGAGATGCTGCTTGGTTGATGTAGTGGACTGTAATCTGCACAGCGATGACAGGGTTCGGGTTATTGTTAGCGTTAGGGTTAGGCTAAAGTGTTAGCGTTAAGGTTTGGTTTAGGGTTATTGTTAGTGTATAAGGTTAGAGTTAGGTTTTTGCTTAGGGTTAGGGTTAGGGATAGGGTTAGGGGTAGTGTCAGTGAGGTAGCGTTAGTGAGTTGTGGTTAGGGTTTGGTTTAGGTTTAGAGTTATATTTCGAGTTTTGGGTTAGGATTAGGTGTCAGCGTTAGGGTTAGGGTTACTGAGATAGGATTAGTGATTTGTGGTTCGGGTTAGGGTTTAAGGTAAGTGTTACGGGTTAGGGTTAGGGTTAGGTGTTAGGGCTAGGGTTTGGGTTTAGGTTTAGTGGATAGTGGTTCGGGTTAGGGTTAGTGTTAGATTTAGAGTTAAGTTTAGGGTTCGGTTTTACATTTAGGGTTAGGGTTAGTCTTAGGGTTATGGTTAGGGTCCGGTTTAGCTCGAGATGTGGCTTGGCTTTTGTCGTGGCCTGAAGACTACATGTCGGTGCCACCTGCATTGCCCTCGCTCCTTCTTTCTTTCTTCCAAGGCCCTTATAATCCATTTTCAGCTGCCCGGAATCGGCTGAGCCGAGCACAGACCTTTGGACTCTGCTCCCACATATGAAGAGACAAGAGCTCGAGATGATCCTTGGTCGATGTGGTGGACTGTAAGCTGCACAGCGATGACAGGGTTAGGGTTATTGTTAGGGTTAGGGTTAGGGTAAAGGGTTAGGGTTAAGGTTATTGTTAGGGTATAGTGTTATAGTTAGGTTTAGGGTTAGGGTTATTGTTAGTGAGGTACGGTTAGTGAGTAGTGGTTAGGGTTAGGTTTAGGGTTAGTGTTTGGTTTGGGTTAGGTGTTAGCGTCCGGGTTAAGATTAGGGTTAGTGAGGTAGGTTTAGTGATTTGTGGTTAGGGTTAGGGTTAGGGATTTGGTTTGGTTTAGGTGTTATGGTTAGTGTAAAGTGTTAGCGCTAGGGTGTGGTTTTAGGGATAGGGGTTATGGCTTAGGGCTAACTTTAGATTAAGGGTTGGATTTAGGGTTAAGTTTAGTGTTAGGTTTTAAGTTTAGGGTTAGTGTTAGTCTTATGGTTAGGGTTAGGGTTAGGGTTAGAGTTAGGTTTAACTCGAGATACAGTTTGGTTTTTGTGGTGGCCTGCAAGCTACACAACGGTGCCATCTGCTTTCCCTTCGCTAGTTCTCTTTCCTCCAAGGCCATTATAATCTAATTTCAACTGCCCGGAATCGGCCGAGTAGAGCAGGAACATTTGGGCTTGCCTCATAGAGATGAAGAGCCAGTCCCACAAGATGCTGCATGGTCGATGTGGTGTCCTGCAAGATACACAAAGGTGCCAACTGTGTTGCCCTCGCTCCTTCTTTCTTTCCTCCAAGGCCAATATAATCCTTTTTCTACTGCCCGGAATCAGCCCAACCGAGCACGAACGTTTGGACTCTGCTCCCATAGATGAAGAGCCAGGAGTTCGAGGTGCTACTTGGTTGATGTGATGGACTGTAAGATGCACAAAGATTACAGTGTTCAGGTTATTGTTAGGGTTAGGGTTAGAGTAAAGGGTTAGTGTTAAGTTTAGGGTTATTGGTATTGTTAGGGTATAGGGTTAGGGTTAGTTTTAGCGTTAGGGTTAGGGCTAGTGAGGTAGGGTTACTGAGTTGTGGTTCGGGTTTTGCTTAGTGTTAGGGTTAATGTTTGTTTTTAATGTTAGGAGTTAGCGTTAGGATTAGAGTTAGGGTTAGGTTTAGGTTTAGCTCGAGATGCGTCTTGGTTGTTGTGGTGGTCTGCAATCTACGCTATGGTGCCACCTGCATTGCCCTCGCTCCTTCATTCTTTCTTCAGAGGCCATTATAATCCATTTTCAGCTGCCCAGAATTGGCCGAGCCGAGCACGAACGTTTGGACTCTGCTCCCACAGATGAAGAGCCAGGAGCTCGAGATGCTGCTTGGTCGTTGTGGTGGCCTGCAAGCTACACAACGGTGCCACCTGCTTTGCCCTCGCTCTTTCTTTCTTTCCTCCAAGGATATTATAATCCATTTTCAGCTGCCTGGTATAGGCCAAGATGATCACGGACCTTTGGACTCTGCTCCCACATATGAAGAATCAGGAGCTCGAGATGCTGCTTGGTCGATGTGGTGGCCTGCAAGATTCACAACTGTGCCATCTGCATTGACCTCGCTCTTTCTTTCTTTCCTCCAAGGCCATTATAATCCGTTTTCAGTTGCCAGGAATCCGATGAGCCGAGTATGAACATTTGGACTCTGCTCCCACAGATGAAGATCCAGGAGCTCAACATGCTGCTTGGTCGATGTGGTGGCCTGCAATCTACACAACGGTGCCACCTGCATTGCCCTCGCTCATTCTTTCTTTCCTCCAAGGCCATTATAATCCATTTTCAGCTGCTCGGAGTCAGACGAGTAGATCACGAACGTTTGTACTCTGCTCATACATATGAAGAGGCAGGAGGTCGAGATGCTGCTTGGTCAATGTGGTGGCCTTTAAGGTACATGACGGTGCCACCTGCATTACCCTCGCTCCTTCTTTCTTTCCTCCAAGGCCATTATAATCCATTTTCAGCTGCACGGAAGCAGTCGATCTCAGCAAGAACATTTGGACTCTGCTCCCACAGATGAAGAGCCAGGAGTTCGAGGTGCTACTTGGTTGATGTGGTGGACTCTAAGCTGCACAGCGATGACAGTGTTCGGGTTATTGTTAGGGTTAGGATTAGGGTAAAGGGTTAGGGTTAAGGTTAGGGTTAGGGGTATTGTTTGGTTCTAGGGTTAGAGTTAGGTTTAGGGATATTGTTAGGGTTAGGGTTAGTGTCAGTGAGGTAGGGTTATTGAGTTATGGTTTGGGTTTCGTTTAGGTTTAGGGTTATGGTTAGAGTTTGTGGTTAGGGTCTGGAATTAGCGTTAGGTTTAGGTTTAGGGTTAGTGAGGTAGGGATAGTGATTTGTGGTTAGTGTTAGGGTTAGGTTTTAGGGTTAGTGTTATTGGTTAGGGTTAGTGTTAGGTGTTAGGGCTAGGGTTTGGTGTTAGGGTAAAGGGTTATGGTTAAGGTTAGGGTTAGGGTTATTGTTAGGGTATAGGGTTAAAGTTACTTTTAGGGTGAGGGGTAGATTTAGGGTTAGTGTTATTGTCAAAGAGGTAGGGTTACTGAGTTGTTGTTAGGGTTTGGTTTAGGGTTAGGGTTATGGTTAGGATTTGTGGTTAGGGTTTGGAGTTAGCGTTAGGGTTTGGGTTAGGGTTAGTGAGGAAGGGATAGTGATTTGTGGTTAGGGTTATGTTTTAGGGTTACTGTTAGGGGTTAAAGTTAGTGTAAGGTGTTAGTGCTAGGGTTTGGGGTTAGGGTTAGGGTATAGGGGTTAGGGTTAGGGTTAGGTTTAGGGTTAGGTTTGGATTTGCCTTTAAGTTTTGGTTTACGTTTTATAGTTAGGGTTAAGGTTAGTCTTAGTGTTAGGGTTAGGGTTAGGTTTAGGTTTATGTTTAGCTCGAGTTGCAGCTTTGTTGTTGTGGTATCCTGCTAGCTGCATGACGGCGCCACCTGCATTGCCCTCACTCCTTCTTTCTTTCCTCCAAGTCCATTAGAATCCAATCTCAGCAGCCCGGAATCAGCCGAGCCGAGCACAAACGTTTGGACTCTGCTCCCACAGTTGAAGGTCCAGGAGCTCGAGATTCTGCTTGGTTGATGTGGTGGCCTGAAAGCTAAACAAAGTTGCCACCTGCATTGCCCTCGCTCCTTCTTTCTTTCTTCAGAGGCCATTATAATCCATTTTCAGCTTCCCCAAATCTGCCGATCTGAACATGAATGATTGTACTCTGCTCATACAGATGAAGAGCCAGGAGTTCGAGATGCTGCTTGGCCGATGTGGGGGCCTGCGAGCTACACAACGGTGCCATTTGCTCTGCCCTCGCTCCTTCTTTCTTTCCTCCAAGGCCAGTATAATCCTTTTTCTACTGCCCGGAATCAGCTGAGCCGAGCACGAATGTTTGGACTCGGCTCCCACAGATGAAGAGACAGAATTTCGAGGTCTACTTGGTTGATGTGACGGACTGTAAGCTGCACAGAGATGACAGGGTTATTGTTATTCTTATTTTTAGTGTTAGTGGAATTGTTAGCGTTGAGGTTCGGTTTAGGGGTATTATCTGGGTATAGGGTTAGATTTAGGTTTAGGGTTAGGGTTAAGGTTAGGGTTAGTGTTCGTGAGTTAAGGTTAGTGAGTTGTGCTTGGGGTTTGGTTTAGGTTTTGTGTTATGGTTAGGTTTGTGTTTAGGCTTAGAAGTTAGCTTTAGGACTAGGGTTAGGTATTGTGAGGTAATGTTAGTGATTTGTGGTTAGTGTTATTGTTAGGGTTAGGGTTTAGGGTTAGGATTAGGGGTTAGGTTTAGGGTTAGGGGTTAGTACTAGTGTTTTACGTTAGTGTTTGGTTTTTAGGGTTTAGGGTTACAGAAAGGGTTAGGTTTAGGTTAGAGTTAGGGTTAGGTTTGGGTTTAGGTTTTACGGTTAGGGTTAGTGTTAGTCTTAGGGTTAGGGTTAGGGTCAGGTTTAGCTTGAGATGCAGCTTGGCTGTTCTGTTGGCCCGCAAGCTACACAACGGTGCCACCTGCATTGCCCTCGCTCCTACTTTCTTTCCTCCAAGGCTCTTGCAATCTGTTTTCTGCTGCACGGAATCGGCCATCCGAGCACGGACCTTTAGACTCTGCTCCCACGTATGAAGAGCCAGGAACTTATGATGCTTCTTTGTCGATCATGTGGCCTTTAAGCTACACAACTGTGCTACCTGCATTGCCCTCTCTCCTTCTTTCTTTCCTCCAAGTCCATTAGAATCCTGTTACAGCTGCCTTGAATCAGCTGAGCCGAGCACGAACGTTTGGACTCTGCAGCCACAGATGAAGAGCCAGGAGCTCGAGATAATGCTTGGCCGATGTGGTGGCCTGCAAGCTACACAACAGCGCCACCTGCATTGCCCTCGCTCCTTCTTTCTTTCCTCCAAGTCCATTAGAATCCTGTTACAGCTGCCAGGAATCAGCCGAGCTGAGCACGAACCTTTGGACTCTGCTCCCACAGATGATAAGCCAGGATTTCGAGGTCTACTTGCTTGATGTGGTGGACTGTAATCTGCACAACATTGACAGGGTTAGGGTGACGGTTAGGGTCAGTGTTAGGGTTATTTTAAGTGTGGTAGGTTTAGTGATTTGTGGCTAGAGTTAGGTTTAGGGCTAGGGTTATGGTAAGGTTTAGTGGTTCTGGTTATGGTTTACTGTTAGGTTTTGTGTCAGGTTTAGTGCGCAGGGTTAGTGATTTGTGGTTAGGGTGAGGGTTAGGGTTAGGTTTAGGGTTTTGGTTAAAGTTCGGGTTTAGGGTTAGGTTTAGTTCAAGTGTTAGGGTTAGGGTTAGGTATTCGGGTTCGGTTTTGCCGTTAGGGTTAGGTTTAAGGGTTAGGGTTAGGGCTACAGCTAGTTTTAGGGTTAAGTATATTTTTAGGTTTTAGGATTAGTGTTCGTTTTAGGTTTAGGGTTAGGTTTAGGTTTAGGTTTAGCTCGAGATTCTTCTTGTTTGTTGTGGTTGCCTGCAAGCTACACAAAGATGTCATCTCCATTGCCCTCGCTCCTTATTTCTTTCCTCCCAGGCCATTATATGTGGCGCCCTGCTAGCTACTTAACGGTGCCACCTGCATTGCCCTCTCTCCTTCTTTCTATCCTCCAAGTCCATTTATATCCATTTTCACCTTACCAGACCCGGTTGATCTGACCTCGAACGTTTGGACTCTACTCCCACAGATGAAGAGCCAGGAGCTCGAGATGCTGCTTGGTCGATGTGGCGGCC
>JASSUY010054853.1:0-11448 GCA_032466535.1 Forpus xanthops
CAGAAAGTCCTTGGCCAGCCTAAACACTCCAAGCCATAACTATAAACACTGGTGCTATCAGCACTGTTCCTAAGCCAGAAATCCAAAACACAGTGCTCACCAGCTACTGCTTACAGAAAAATGACTGCTGCTGCTGAACCCATGACAGTTAGGGAAAGGGCTAGGGTTAGGTTAGGGTTAGGGTTAGGGTTAGGGTTAGGGTTAGGGTTAGGGTTAGGGTCAGGGTAGGGTTAGGGTTAAAGGTAGGGTTAGGGTTAGAGTTAGGGCTAGGGTTAGTGGTTTTGGTTAGGGTTAGGGTTAGAGTTAGGTTTAGGGTAAGGGTTGGGTTAGTGGGCTAGCGTTAGGGATAGCGGTTAGGGTTAGTGTTAGGGTTAGGTTTGCGTTAGGGTTAGGGTTAGGGTTAGGTGGTGATGGTTAAGGTAAGGGTTAGGGTTAGTGTTCGGGTTAGGTTTGAATTAGGGTTAGGTTTATGATTAGGATTTAGGGTTAGAGTTAGGGTTATTGAAAGGGCTAGGATAGGTCAGGGTTTGGGTTAGGCTTAGGGTTACGTTAAGGGTTAGGTTTGGGTTAGAGTTAAGATTAGATTTAGGATTAGGGTAAGGGTTAGGGGCTGGGTTTGGGCTAGGTTTAGGATTAGGGTTACTGTTAGGGATAGGGTTATGGGTCCGGGTAGGGATAGGGTTATCGTCAGGGTAGGGTTAGGTTTAGGGTTAGGTTTGGGTTAGGGTTAGGGTTAGGGGTTAGCGTTTGGGTTCGGGTTAAATTTAGGGTTAGGTTTAAAGGTAGGGTTAGGGTTAGAGTTAGGGTTAGGGTTAGTGGTTAGGGTTAAGATTAGAGTTAGGATTAGGGTAAGGTTTAGGGGTAGGGTTAGGTTTATGATTAGGATTAGGGTTATGGTTAGGGTTAGGGTTAGGGTTAGGGTTTTGGGTTATGGTGAGGGTTAGTGTTAGGGTTAGGGTTAGGGTTAGTGTTAGCTCCAAGGTTTCGTTAGGGTTTGGTTTAGGGTTATGGTTTGTTAGGGTTAGGGTTATGTTTTAGGTTTAGAGTTAGTGAGGTTTAGGTTTAGGGTTAGGGTTAGGGTTAGGGTTAGATTAGCGTAGGGTTAGTGTTAGGGTTTAGGGTGAGGGTTTGGGGTTATGGTGAGGGATAGGGTTAGGGGTACAGTTATTGGGTTAGGTTTAGGGTTAGGGTTAGGGTTAGGTTTGGGTTAGAGGAAGGGCTAGGGTTAGGGTTTGGTTTGGTTAGGGTTATTGTTAGCGTTAGGGTTAGGGTACGGTTAGCGTTAGGGTTAGGTTAGGGTTAGGGTTATGGACAGGGAAGGTTTAGGGATAGGGTTAGGGTTAGGGTTATGGTTAGGGGTTAGGGTAGGGGTTAGGGTTAGAGTTTAGTGTTAGGGTTAGTGGTTAGGGTTAGGGTTAGGGTTACGGTTAGTGGTTAGGGTTAGGATTGCGTTTGGGTTAGGGTTATTATTAGGGTTTAGGGTTAGAGTTAGGTTTAGGGTTAGTAAAAGGGCTTGTGTTAGTTTAGGGTTAGGGTTAGGGTTAGGGTTAGGGTAAGCTTTGGGTTAGGGTTAAGATTAGATTTAGGATAAGGGTAAGGGTTAGGGCTTGGGTTAGTGTTAGGTTTAGGGTTAGGGTTTGTGTTAGGGTTAGGGTTAGGGTTAGGGTTAAATGTAGGTTTAGGTTTAGAGTTAGGTTTAGGGTTAGTGGTTAGGGTTAGGGTTAGGGTTAGAGTTAGGTTTAGGATACGGTTAGGACTACGGTTAGGGTTAGGGTTAGGGTTGGTCTAGTGGGTTAGCGTTAGGGATAGTGAAAGAGCTAGGGATAGGTCAGGGTTGGTGTTAGGCTTTGGGTTACGCTTAGGATTATGTTTGGGTTAGGGCTGTTGCAAGTAGCAAAAGAAACAGAAATTTAGGAGTAGTTTTGCTAAGGTTTGGACCAGTCAAGCAGGCCAGAAAAACAGGCCTTGGAACTGTCTCGGGAAGCTAGCAAGGAATGTGCTGAGAAGTGAAAAACGGCAATCAAGGGGGGATGAGTCATGCATTTAAAACACAAAGGGGAGTTAAACTGTCTTTGAAGATAAGGGTTGAAACCTTACACATGTAAAGTGAAGATGTGGGCTGCACATGAGGGTCTGCACGTAGGCTTCATTGTAAAAGGGTAAAAAAAAACCGAGCTAAAACGAGGGTCTTTGGAACCCTGACTTTGGACGCTAGTCCTCAGCCTTCCCGGGCACTGAATAAAGCACCGCATAAACTGGCACTCTGTAGGTTTGTTGGTTTTTGTTTCGACTACGGGCAGCAGGGTTAGGGTTAGATTTAGGATTAAGGTAAGGGTTAGGGGTTGAGTTAGTGTTAGGTTTAGGATTAGGGTTAGTGTTAGGGATAGGGTTAGGGTCAGGGTAGGGTTAGGGTTAGGGGTAGGTTCGGGTTAGGGCTAGGGTTAGGGGTTAGGGTTAGGGTTGGTGTTAAGATTAGGGTTAGGGTTAAAGGTCGGGTTAGGCTTAGAGTTAGGGTTAGGGTTAGTGGTTAGGGTTAGGGTTAGGGTTAAGGTTAGAGTTAGGGTTACTGTAAGATTAGGGTTACGGCTAGGGTTGGGGTAGGGTTGGTGCAATAGGGTTAGGGATAGTGGTTAGGGTTAGTGTTAGGTTTAGGGTTGGGTTAGGGTTAGGGTTAGGGTTAGTTAGTGTTAGGGTTAGGGTTAGTTAGTGTTAGGGTTAGGGTTTAGAGTGAGTGCGGTTATGGTTAGGGTTGGGGTTAGGGGTACGGTTAGTGGGTAAGGGTTAGGGTCAGGGGTGGGTTAGAGTTAGGGTTAGGGATAGAGTTGGGTTAGGGTTAGGGTTAGGGTTATCTTTGTGTTAGGGTTAAGATTGGAGTTAGGATTAGGGTAAGGGTTAGGGATAGGGTTAGATTTAGGATTAGGATTAGGGTTATGTTTAGGGTTAGGGTTTAGTGTTATGGTGAGGGTTAGGGTTAGGGTTACCTTTGGGTTAGGGTTAAGATTAGAGTTAGGATTAGGTTATGGGTTAGGGATAGGGTTAGGTTTAGAATTAGGATTAGGGTTATGATTATGGTAGGTTTTGTTAGTGTTAGGGTTAGGGTTTAGGGTTATGGTTAGGGTTCGGGTTAGGGGTTAGGGTGAGGGTTGTGATTAAGTTTAGGTTTAGGGTTAGTGTTAAAGGTAGGGTTAGGGTTAGAGTTAGGTTTAGGGTTAGTGGTTAAGGTTAGTGTTAGAGTTAATTTTAGTGTATGGTTAGGGCTACGGTTAGGGTTAGGGTTAGGGTTGGGCTAGTGGGTTAGCATTAGGTATAGTGGTTAGGGTTAGTGTTAGGGTTAGCTTTGCGTTAGGGTTAGGGTTAGGGTTGGGGGTGATGGTTAATGTTAGGGTTAGGTTAGGGTTAGGGTTAGGGTTGACTTAGGGTTAGGGTTATGATTAGGGTTTAGGGATAGAGTTAGTGATAGTGAAAGGGCTAGGGATAGGTCCGGGTTAGGGTTAGGCTTTTGGTTACGCTTAGTGTTATGTTTGGGTTAGGGTTAGGGTTAGATTTAGGATTAGGGTAAGGATTAGGGGTTGAGTTAGGGTTAGGTTTAGGATTAGCGTTAGTGTTAGGGATAGGGTTAGGGTCACGGTAGGGTTAGGGTTAGGGGTAGGTTAGGGTTAGGGTTAGAGTTAGGGGTTAGGGGTCGGTTTGGTGTTAAGGTTAGGGCTAGGGTTAAAGGTCGGGTTAGGGTTAGAGTTAGGGTTAGGGTTAGTGGTTAGGGTTAGGGTTAGGGTTAAGGTTAGAGTTAGGATTAGTTTAAGATTAGGGTTACGGCTACGGTTAGGGTAGGGTTAGTGCGATAAGGTTAGTGCGATAGGGATAGTGGTTAGGGTTAGTTTTAGGGTTAGGGTTGGGTTAGGGTTAGGGTTATTTAGTGTTAAGGTTAGAGTTAGTGTTGGGGTTAGGGTTTAGAGTGAGTGTTTGGGGTTAGGGTTAGGGTTAGGGTTAGGTTTAGTATTAGGGTTATGGTTAGGGTTATGGTTAGTGTTTCGGGTTATGGTGAGGGTTAGGGTTAGGGTTAGGGTAGGGTTAGGCTGAGGGTTAGCGTTAGCTTTGGGTTAGGGTTAAAATTAGAGTTAGGATTAGGGTAAGGGTTAGGGATAGGGTTAGGTTTAGAATTAGGATTAGGGTTGTGGTTAGGGTTATGTTTTGTTAGTGTTAGGGTTAGGGTTTAGGGTTATGGTTAGGTTTAGGGTTAGGGGTTAGGGTTAGGGTTGTGATTAATTTTAGGGTTAGGGTTTAGTGTTATGGTGAGGATTAGGGTTAGGGTTAGGGTAGGGTTAGGCTGAGGGGGAGGTTGAGGGTGAGGTTTGGGTTTATGGTAGGGTTAGTGTTAGCTCTAGGGTTGCGTTAGGGTTTGGGTTAGTGTTAGGGTTTGTTAGGGTTAGGGTTAGGGTTTAGGTTTTGGTTTAGTGAGGGTTAGGCTTGGTTTAGGGTTCGGATTAGGGTTAGTGTTAGGGGTTAGGGTTAGGGTTGGGTTTAAGGGTTAGGGTTAGGGGTACGGTTAGTGGGTTAGTTTTAGGGTGAGTGTTAGGGTTAGTTTAGGGGTTGGGTTAGAGTTAGCATTAGGGTTAGGGTAACGGTTAGTGTTAGGAATAGTGGTTAGGGTTAGTGTTAGGGTTAGGGTTAGCTTTGGGTTAGGGTTAAGATTACAGTTAGGTTTTGGGTAAGAGTTAGGGTTAGGTTTAGGGTTAGGTTTAGGATTAGGATTAGGGTTATGCTTTAGGGTTACAGTTAGGGTTTAGGGTTATTGTGAGGGTTAGGGTTAGGGTTAGGGTAGGTTTAGGGTGAGTGTAAGGATTAGGGTTAAGGTTATGGTTAGAGTTATCTCTAGGTTTGGGTTAGGGTTTGAGTTAGGGTTAGGGTTAAGGATAGATTAGGGTAGGGTTAGGGTTAGGGTTTAGGGTGAGGGTTTGGGGTTACGGTGAGGGTTAGGGTTAGGGGTATGGTTAGTGGGTTAGGTTTAGGGTTAGGGTTAATGTTAGGGTTGGGTTAGAGTTAGGATTATAGTTAGGGCTATGGTTCGGGTTAGGGTAAGGGTTAGGATTAGGTTAGGGTTATGGTTAGGGTTAGTGTTAGGGTTAGGGATAGGTTTGTTAGGGTTAGGGTTGATTTAGGGTTAGGTTTATGATTAGGGTTTAGGGTTATGGTTAGGGTTAGGGAAAGGGCAAGGGTTAGGTTAGGGATAGGGTTAAGGTTAGGGATAGGGTTAGGGTTAGCTTTAGGTTAGGTTTAAGATTAGATTTAGGATAAGGGTAAGGGTTAGGTCTTGGGTTAGGATTAGGTTTAGGATTAGGGTTTGTGTTAGGGTTAGGGTTAGGGTTAGGGTTCGCTTTAGGGTTAGTGTTAGGGTTAGGTTTGCGTTATGGTTTAGGGTTACGGTTAGGGTTAGGGTTAGTGTTGGTTATAGGGTTAGGGTAAGGGATAGGTTTAGGTTTTGGGTTAGGGTTAGGGTTAGTGAGGGTTAGGGTTAGGGTTAGGTTTAAGATTTAAGTTAGGATTAGGGTAAGTGTTAGGGATAGGTTTAGGTTTCGGATTAGAATTAGGGTTATGGTTAGGGTTAGGGTTTAGGGATATGTTGAGGGTTAGGGTTATGGTTAGGGTAGGGTTAGGGTGAGGGTGAGGGTGAGGGTGAGGGTGAGGGTTAGGTTTAGTGTTAGCTGTATGGTTGGGTTAGGGTTTGGGTTAGGGTTAGGGTTTGTTAGGGTTAGGGTTAGGGCTTAGGGTTAGGGTTAGTGTGGGTTAGGTTTAGGTTTGGGTTTAGGATTAGGGTTAGGTTTAGGGGTTAGGGTTAGGGTTGGGATTAAGGTTAGGGTTAAAGGTAGGTTTAGGGTTAGATTTAGGGTTAGGATTAGTGGTTAAGGATAGGGTTAGGGTTAGGGTTATTGTTAGGGTTAGGATTAGGGTTAGGGTTAGGGTTAATTACTGTTAGGGTTCGGATTTAGGGTTAGGGTTAGGGTTAGGGTTAAAGGTAAGTTTAGGGTTAGAGTTAGGGTTAGGGTTAGTGGTTAGGGTTAGGGTTAGAGTTAGAGATATGGTTAGGGTAGGGTTAGGGTTAGGGTTAGGGTTAAGGTTGGGTTTGTGGGTTAGGTTTAGGGATAGTGGTTTATGGTTAGGATGGGGGTGAGGGTTAGGGATAGGGTTAGGGTTCGGTTAGGGTTAGGGTTAGAGTAGTGGGTTAGGGTTAGTGTTAGGGTTAGGTTTAGGGTTAGGTTTAGGGTTTGGGTTTGTGTTGGGTTTAGTGAGGGTTAGGGTTAGGGTTAGGTTTAAGATTACAGTTAGGATTAGGGCAAGTGTTAGGGATGGTGTTAGGTTTAGAATTAGGCTTAGGGTTATGGTTAGGGTTAGGGTTAGGGTTTAGGGTTATGGTGCGGGTAAGGGTTAGGGTTAATTACTGTTAGGGTTCGGATTTAGGGTTAGGGTTATGGTTAGGGTTAAAAGTAAGTTTAGGGTTAGAGTTAGGGTTAGGGTTGGTGGTTAGGGTTAGGGTTAGAGTTAGAGATATGGTTAGGGTAGTGTTAGGGTTAGGGTTAGGGTTAATGCTGGGTTTGTGGGTTAGGTTTAGGGATAGTGGTTTACGGTTAGGATGAGGGTGAGGGTTAGGGATAGGGTTAGGGTTCGGTTAGGGTTAGGGTTGGAGTAGTGTGTTAGGGTTAGCGTTAGGGTTAGGTTTAGGGTTAGGTTTAGGGTTTGGGTTTGGGTTAGGTTTAGTGAGGGTTAGGGTTTGGGTTAGGGTTAAGATTACAGTTAGAATTAGGGCAAGTGTTAGGGATGGTGTAAGGTTTAGAATTAGGCTTAGGGTTATGGTTAGGGTTAGGGTTTAGGGTTATGGTGAGGGTAAGGGTTAGGGTTAGGGTAGGGTTTGGGTGAGGGTGAGGGTGAGGGTGAGGATTAGGTTTAGGGTTTAGGGTTATGTTGAGGGTTAGGGTTAGGGTTAGGGTAGGGTTAGGGTGAGGGTGAGTGTGAGGGTGAGGGTTAGGGTTAGGGTTAGGGTTAGTGTTAGCTCTAAGGTTGGGTTAGGGTTTGGGTTAGACTTAGGGTATGTTAGGGTTAGGGTTAGGGTTTAGGGTTAGGGTTAGTGGATAGGGTTCGGGTTAGAGTTAGAGTTAGTGTTAGGGTAGGGTTAGGGTTACGGTTAGGGTTTGGGTTAGAGTTAGAGTTAGTGTTAGGGTAGGGTTAGGGTTACGGTTAGGGTTAGGGTTAGGGTTCGGTTAGTGGGTTAGGGTTAGGGATAGTGGTTAGGGTTAGTGTTAGGGTTAGGGTTGGGTTAGGTTGAGGGTTAGTGTTAGGGTTAGTTTGTGTTAGGGTTAGGGTTCAGGGTCCGGGTTAGGGTTAGGTTTAGTTTTAGGGTTAGGGTTAGATTAGGGTAGGGTTAGGGTTAGGGTTAGGGTTGGGGTAGTGGGTTAGGGTTAGCGTTAGGGTTAGGGTTAGGTTTAGGTTTAGGGTTAGGGTTAGGATTTGTGTTAAGGTTAGGGTTGGGGTAGTGGGTTAGGGTTAGCGTTAGGGTTAGGGTTAGGTTTAGGTTTAGGGTTAGGGTTAGGTTTTGTGTTAAGGTTAGGGTTAGGGTTAGGGTTAGGGTTACGTTTTGGGTTTGGGTTAGGGATAGTGAGGGTTAGGGTTAGGGTTTAGGGTTATGGTGAGTGTTAGGGTTAGGGTTAGGGTAGGGTTAGGTTGAGGGTGAGGGTGAGGGTGAGGGTTAGGGTTAGGGTTAGGATTAGTGTTAGCTCTAAGGTTGGGTTAGGGTTTGGGTTAGGATTAGGGTTTGTTAGGGTTAGGGTTAGGGTTTTGGGATAGGGTTAGTGAGGGTTAGGTTTAGGTTTACGTTTAGGATTAGGGTTAGGTTTAGGGGTTAGAGTTAGGGTTTGGATTAAGGTTAGGGTTAGGATTAGGTTTAAAGTTAGTTTTAGGATTAGATTTAGGGTTAGGATTATTGGTTAAGGATAGGGTTAGGGTTAGGTTTAGTGTTATGGTTAGGGTTAGGATTAGGGTTAGGTTTAAGGTTAATTGCTGTTAGGGTTAGGGTTTAGGGTTAGGGTTAGGGTTTGGGTTAAAGGTAGGTTTAGGTTTAGAGTTAGGGTTAGGGTTAGTGGGTAGGGTTAGGGTTAGAGTTAGAGTTAGTGTTAGGGTAGGGTTAGGGTTACGGTTAGGTTTAGGGTTGGGTTAGTGGGTTAGGGTTATGGATAGTGGTTAGGGTTAGTGTTAGAATTAGGTTTGGGTTAGGGTTATGGTTAGGGTTAGGGTTAGTGTTAGGTTTAGGGTTTAGGGTCAGGGTTAGGGTTAGGGTTAGTTTTAGGGTTAGGGCTAGATTAGCGTAGGATTAGGGTTAGGGTTAGGGTTAGGGTTAGGGTTAGGGTTAGGGTTAAATGTAGGTTTAGGTTTAGACTTAGGGTTTGGGTTAGTGATTAGGGTTAGGGTTAGGGTTAGGATTAGGGTTAGTGTTAGGGTTACGGTTTGTGTTAAGTTTAGGGTTAGGGTTAGGATTAGGGGTTAAAGTTATGGTTGGTTTAGGGTTAGGGTTAGCCTTAGGATTAGGGTTAGGGTTAGGGTTAGGTGTAGGATTAGGGGTTAAAATTAGTTTTGGGGTTAGGGTTAGGGTTAGGGATAGGGATAGGGTTAGGGCGTTAGGGTTAGGGTTAGGGTTAGGGTTAGGGTTAGGGTTAGGCTAAGGGTTAGGGTACGGTTAGGGTTAGGGTTAGGTTAGGGTTAGGGTTAGTGTTAGGGGGTTAGAGTTACGGTTAGAGTTAGGGTTAGGGTTAGGGTCAATATTAGGTTCAGGATTAAGTTTGGGTTAGACTTAAGATTAGAGTTAGAATTAGGGTAAGGGTTAGGCTTAGGATTAGTGTTAGGTTTAGGACCAAAGTTAGGGTTAGGGTTAGGGTTAGGGTTAGGGTTTAGAGATAGGGTTGGAATTAAGGTTAGGATTAGGTTTAAAGGTGGGGTTATGGTTAGGGATCGGGTGAGGATGAGGGTGAGGGGAGGTTGAGGGTGAGGGTTATGGTAAGGGTTAGGGTTAGGGTTAGGGTTCGATTAGGGTTAGGGTTAGAGTTAGGGTTAGGGTAGAGTTAGGGTTAGGGTTAGGGCTAGGGTTGGGGTAGTGGTTTAGGGTTAGCGTTAGGGTTAGGATTAGGGTTAGGGTTGGGTTAGAGTTAGGGTTTGTGTTAAGGTGTGGGTTAGGCATAGGATTGGGGTTAAAGTTAGGGTTGGGTTTAGGGTTAGGGTTAGGGATAGGACTAGGTTTAGGGATAGGTTTAGGGTTTGGTTTAGGGTTAGTGAGGGTTAGGGTTAGGGTTAGGGTTAAGATTATAGTTAGGATTAGGGTTAGGTTTAGGGATAGGGTTAGGTTTAGGATTAGGATTAGGGTTAGGGTTAGAGTTAGGGTTAGGGTATAGGGTTATGGTGAGGGTTAGGGTTAGGGTTAGGGTAGAGTTAGGGTGAGGGTAAGGGTGAGGGTGAGGGTGAGGGTTAGGGTTAGTGAGGGTTGGGTTTAGGGTTAGGGTTGTTGGGGGTAGGTTTAGGTTTAGGTTTAGGGGTAGGGTTAGGGTTAGGTTTAGGGTTAGATTTAAAGGTAGGTTTAGCGTTAGATTTAGGGTTAGGATTAGTGGTTAAGGATAGGGTTAGGGTTAGGGTTATGGTTAGGGTTAGGATTAGGGTTAGGTTTATGGTTAATTACTGTTAGGGTTAGGATTTAGGGTTAGGGTTAGGGTTAAAGGTAAGTTTAGGGTTAGAGTTAGGGTTAGGGTTAGTGTTAGGTTTAGGGTTAGGGTTAGGGTTATGGTTGGGTTAGTGGGTTAGGGTTAGGGATAGTGGTTAGGGTTAGTGTTAGGGTTAGGGTTGGGTTAGGGTTAGGGTTTGGTTTAGTTAGTGTTAGGGTTAGGGTTTAGGGTCACTGTTAGTGCTAGGGTTAGTTTTATGGTTAGGGTTAGATTAGGGTAGGGTTAGTGTTAGGGTTTGGGTTAGGGTTAGGGTTTAGGGTGAGGGTTTGGGATTATGGTTATGGTTAGGGGTACGGTTAGTGGGTTAGGTTTAGGGTTAGTGTTGGGGTTAGGGTTAGGGTTAGGGTTAGGGTTGGCTTAGATATAGGGTTAGGGTTAGGGTTGGGTTAGGGTTAGGGTTTAGTGTTATGGTGAGGGTTAGGGTTACGGTTAGGGTAGAGTCACGGTGAGGGTGAGGGTGAGGGTTAGTGTTAGGTTTAGGGTTTAGTGTTATGGTGAGGATTAGGGTTAGGGTTAGGGTTAGGGTAGGGTTAGGGGGAGGGGGAGGGTGAGGTCTTGGGTTATGGTAGGGTTAGTGTTAGTTCTAGGGTTGGGTTAGGGTTTTGGTTAGGGTTAGGGTATTTTAGGGTTAGGGTTAGGGTTTAGGGTTAGGGTTACTGAGGGTTAGGCTTTGGTTTAGGGTTAGGATTAGGGTTAGTGTCAGGGGTTAGGGTTACGGTTGGGATTAAGGGTTAGGGATAGGGGTACAATTAGTGTGTTAGGTTTAGGGTTAGTGTTAGGGTTAGGTTTCGGGTTAGGGTTAGGGTTAGGGATAGTGTTTAGTGTTAATGCTACGGTTAGGGCTAGGGTTAGCTTTGGGTTAGGGTTAAGATTACAATTAGGATTAGGGTCAGGGTTAGGGTTAGGTTTAGGGTTAGGTTTAGGTTTAGGATTAGGGATATGCATAGGGTTAGGGTTAGGGTTTAGGGTTATGGTGAGGGTTAGGGTTAGGGTTAGGGTTAGGGTTAGGGTTAGGGTTAGAGTTACCTCTAGGTTTGGGTTAGGGTTTAGGTTAGGGTTAGGGTTAGGTTTAATGTTAGATTAGGGTATGGTTAAGGTTAGGGTTTAGGGGGAGGGTTTGGGGTTATGGTGAGGGTTATGGTTAGGGGTACGTTTAGTGGGTTAGGGTTAGGGTTAGTGTTAGGTTTAGGGGTTAGGGTTGGGTTTAGGGTTAGTGTTTAGAGTTAGGGTTAGGGTTAGGGTTAGGGTTAGTGTTGATTTAGTGTTAGGGTTATGATTAGGGTTTAGGGTTAGGGTTAGGGTTAGGGAAAGTGCTAGGGTTAGTTTAGGGTTAAGGTTAGGGTTAGGGTTAGGGTTGAGTTAGGGTTAGGGTTATGATTAGGGTTTAAGGTTAGGGTTAGGGTTTGGGAAAGTGCCTTGGTTAGGTTAGTGTTAGGGTTTATGTTAGGTTTAGGGTTAGGGTTAGGGTTAGTGTTAGGTTTAGGTTTGCGTTATGGTTAGGGTTAGGGTTAGTGGGTGATGGTTAAGGCTAGGGTTCCGCTTAGGATTAGGTTGGCATTAGGGTTAAGATTAGATTTAGGATTAGGGTAAGGGTTAGGGGTTGGGTTAGTGTTAGGTTTAGGGTTAGGGTTAGTGTTAGGGATAGGGAAGGGGCATTGTAGGGTTAGGGTTAGGGGTAGGTTAGGGTTAGGGTTAG
>JASSUY010054854.1:0-11423 GCA_032466535.1 Forpus xanthops
AAATGGTGCCACCTTCATTGCTCTCACTCCTTCCTTCTTTCCTCAAAGTCCATTTGAATCCACTTTCATCCTCCCGGGGCACAGCTCTGCGAGGCCTGAACCGAGCATGTACGCTTGGACTCTGCTCTCACAGGTGAAGTGTTGGGAACTAAAAATCTTCTTGCTCTATGTAGCTCCCTAAAATCTATCAAATGTTGCCATGTTCATTGCTCTCTCTCCTTCCTTCTTCCCTCAAAGTGCATTTGAACTCATTTTCAGCCTCCGGGTACTCAGTTAACAGCCACCGGCTAGAGCACACACGTTTGGACACTGCTCTCATAGATGAAGAGTTGAGAGCTAAACATGCCGCTTGGTCAATACAGTACCCTAGAATCTTTGGCATGGTGCCACCTTCATTGTTCTCGCTCCTTCCTTCTTTCCTCAAAGTCCATTTGAATCCATTTTCAGCCTTCCGGAGCTCAGCTCATTGATGTTTCAGCGGAGGATGTACACTTGGGCTCGGCTCTCACAGATGACAAGTTAGGAGATAAACAAGCTGCTTCGACAATGTCGTTCCCTAGAAGCTTTGAAATGGTGCCACTTTCATTGCTCTCACTCCCTTCTACTTTCTTCAATGTCCATTTGAATGATTTTCAGCCTCCCGGAGCTCAGCTCTCGGAAGGCAGAACCGAGCATGTACGCTTGGACTCTGCTCTCAGAGATGAATAGTTGGCAGCTGAACATGCTGCTTACTCAATGCAGCTCCCTATAAGCTGTGAAATGGTGCCACCTTCATTGCTCTCGCTTTTTCCTTCTTTCCTCAAAGTCCCTTTGAATGCATTTTCAGCCTCCTGGTGCTCAGTCCACAAGCACCGGCTAGAGCACAAACTTTTGGACTGTGCTCTCACAGATGAAGAGGTAGGAGCTAAACAATCTGATTTCTTAATGCAGCTCCCTAGAAGTTTTGAAGTGGTGCCACCTTCATTGCTCTCGCTCCTTCCTTCTTTCCTCAAAGTCCATTTGAATCCATTTGCAGCCTCCAAGTGCTTGGTCCACAGCTGCAGGCTAGAGCACAAACTTTTGGACTCTGTTCTCACAGATGAAGAGTTAGGAGCTAAACAAGCTACTTAGTCAATGCAGCTCCCTAGAAGCTTTGAAATGGCGCCACCTTCATAGCTCTCACTCCTTCCTTCTTTCCTCAATTCCATTTGAATCCATTTTCAGCTGCCTGGAGTCATCCGAGCACGAACTTTTGAACTCTGCCCCCACAGATGAAGAGCCAGGAGATCGGATTTGGCTTAGGTGATGTGGTGGCCTGCAAGCGACAAAACGGTCCCACTTGCATTGCCATCGATCCTTCTTTCTTTCCTCCAAGTCCATTAGAATCCATTTTCAGCTGCCTGGAATCAACAGAGCAGAGTACGAACGTTTGGACCCTGCTCCCACAGATAAAGAGCCAGGAGCTCGAGATGCTGCTTGGTCGATGTGATGGCCTGCAAGCTACAGAACGGTGCCACTTGCATTGCCATCGCACCTTCTTTCTTTCCTCCAAGTCCATTAGAATCCATTTTCAGCTGCCTGGAATCAACAGAGCAGAGTACGAATTTTTGGACCCTGCTCCCACAGATAAAGAGCCAGGAGCTCGAGATGCTGCTTGGTCGATGTGGTGGCCTGCAAGGTACAGAACGGTGCCACTTGCATTGCCATCGCACCTTCTTTCTTTCCTCCAAGTCCATTAGAATCCATTTTCTGCTGCCTGGACTCGGCCGAGGCGAGCACGACGGTTTGTTATCTGCTCCCAGGGATGAATAGCGAGGAGCTCGAGATGCTGCTTGGTCGAAGTGATGGCCTGAAAGCTACAGAACGGTGCCACTTGCATTCCCCTCGCTCCTTCTTTCTTTCCTACAAGTCCTTTAGAATCCATTTTCAGCTGCCTGGAATCAACCAAGCACTAACTTTTGAACTCTGCTCCCACAGATAAAGAGCCAGGAGCTCGAGATACAGTTTAGTTGATACGATTCTGCACAAGGTACTGAACGGTGCCACTTGCATAGCCCTCGCTCCTTCTTTCTTCCCTCCAATTCCATAATAATCATTTCTCTGCTGCCAGGAATCGACAGACCCAAGCATGAATGTTTGGACTCTGATTGCACAGTTGACTCGCCAGGAGCTCAAGATGCTGCTTAGTTGATCTCGTGGCCTGGAAGCAACAGAACGGTGACGCTTGCATCGCCCTCGCTCCTTGTTTCTTTCCTCCTAGTCCATTAGAATCCATTCTCACCTGCCCGGAAACGGCCGAGCACGAACGTTTTTTACTCTGCTCCCAGAGATGAAGAGCCAGGAGCTCGAGATGCTCCTTGGTTGATGTGGTGGCCTGCAAGCTACAGAACGGTGCCGCTTGCATTGCCCTCCCTCCTTCTTTCTTTCCTCCAAGTCCATTAGAATCCATTTTCAGATTCCCGGAATCGACCGAGCAGAGCACGAAAGTTTGGACTCTGCTTGCAGAGATGAAGAGCCAGGAGCTCAAGATGCTGCTTCATTGATGTGGCCTGCTAGCTACAGAACGGTGCCACTTGCATTGCCCTCGCTCCTTCTTTCTTTCCTCCAATTCTATTAGAATTAGTTTTCAGCTGCCGGGAATCGACCGAGCCGAGCACGAGGTTTTGGGTTCTGCTCCCACAGATGAATAGCCAGGCGCTCAAGATGCTGTTTACTTGATGTGGTGGTCCTCAAGGCACAGAATGGAGCCACTTGCAATGCCATTGCTCCTTCTTTCTTTCCTCCAAGTCCATTGGAATCCATTTTCAGATGCCCGGAATCGACCGAGCACAAAGGTTTGGAGTCAGCTCCCATAGATGAGGAGCCAGGAGCACGAGATGCTGCTTGGTCGATGTTGTGGTCCTCAAGGTACAGAACGGCGCCACTTGCAATGCCCTCGCTCCTTGTTTCTTTCCTCCAAGTCCATTAGAATCCATTTTCAGCAGCCCGGAATCGACCGAGCCAAGAACGAATTTTTGGACAGTGCTCGGACAGATGAAGAGCCAGGAGCTCGAGATGCTGCTTGGTTGATGTGGTGGTCCTCATGGTACAGAATGGTGCCACTTGCATTGCCCTCGCTCCTTCTTTCTTTCCTGCAAGTCCATAATAATCCTTTCTCTGTTGTCTGGAATCGACCAAGCCAAGCACGAACGTTTGGACTCTACTCCCACAGTTCAGGAACCAGGAGCTCGAGATTCTATTTAGTTGATATTGTGATCCTCAAGGTACAGAACTGTGCCACATGAATTGCCCTCGCTCCTTCTTTCTTTCCTCCAAGACCATTAGAATCCATTTTCAGCTGCCCGGAATCGATCGTGCAGAACACGAGCTTTTGTACTCTGCTCCCACAGATGAAGAGCCAGGAGCTCGAGATGCTGCTTGGTCTTTGTGGTGGTCTGCAAAATACAGAACGGTGCCTCTGGCATTGCCCTCGCTACTTCTTTCTTTCCTCCAAGTCCTTTAGAATCCATTTTCACCTGCCCGGAAATGACCGATCCGGGCACGATCGTTTGGAATCTGCTCCCACAGATTTAGAGCCAGGAGCTCGAGATGCTGCTTAATTGATGCAGGTAGTCTGCAAGCTACAGAACGGTGCCACTTGCATTGCCCTCGCTCCTTCTTTCTTTCCTTCAAGTCCGTAATAATCTTTTCCCTGCTCTCTGGTATCTACCGAGTCGAACATGAACGTTTGGACTCTGCTCCCACAGATGAAGAGCCAGGAGCTCCGACATGCTGCTTGGTTGATGTGGTGGCCTGCAAGCTACGGAACTGTGCCACTTACATTGCCCTCGCTCCTTCTTTCTTTCCTCCAAGTCCATAATAATCTTCTCTCTGTTCCCTGGAATCGACCGAGCCGAACACAAACTTTTCGACTCTGCTCCCACAGATGAAGAGCCAGGAGTTCCGAGATGCTGCTTGGTTGACGTGGTGGCCTGCAAGCTACAGAACGGTGCCACTTGCATTGCCCTCGCTCCTTCTTTATTTCCACCAAGTCCATTAGAATCCATTTATAGCTCCCCGCAATCGACCGATCCGAGCACGAACGTTTGGACTCTGCATCCACAGACGAAGAGGTAAGAGCTCGAGATGCTGTTTAGTTGATACGGTGGTCCTCAATCTCAGAACGGTGAAACTCCCTTTGCGCTCACTCCTTCTTTCTTTCCTCCAAGTCCATTAGAATCCATTTTCAGCTGCCCGGAATTGGCGGAGCACGAACATTTGGACTCTGCTTGTACAGATGAAGTGCCAGGAGCTCGATATGCTGCTTGGTTGATGTGGTGGCCTGCAAGCTACGCAACGGTGCCACTTGCATTGCCCTCGCTCCTTCTTTCTTTCCTCCAAGTCCATTAGAATCCATCTTCAGCTGCCCGGAATCGACCGAGCCGAGCACAAACGTTTGGACTCTTCTCCCACAGATGAAGAGCCAGGAGCTCGAGAAGCTGTTTAGTTGATATGGCGGACCTCAAGGAACAGAACGGTGCCACTTTCATTGCCCTCGCTCCTTCTTTCTTTCCTCCAAGTCCACTAGAATCCTTTTTCTGCTGCCCAAAATCGGCCGAGCAAGAACGTTTGGACTCTGCTCCCACAGATGAAGAGCCAGGAGCTCGAGATGCTGCTTGGTGGATATGGTGGCCTCCAAGCTACGGAACGGTGTCACTTGCGTTGCCCTCGCTCCTTGTTTCTTTCCTCCAAGTGCATTCGATTCCATTACCAGCTGCCCGGAATCGAACAAGCATGAACGTTTGGACTCTGCTCCCACAGATGAAGAGCCAGGAGCTCGAGATGCTGCTTGGTTGAGGTGGTGGACTGCCAACTACAGAACGGTGAAACATGCATTGCCCTCGCTCCTTCGCTCTTTCCTCCAAGTCCACTAGAATTCATTTTCACCTGCCCCATATAGACCGATCAGAGGACGAACGTTTGGACTCTGCTCCCATAGATGAAGAGCCAGGAGGTCCGAGATGCTGCTTGGTTGACGTGGTGGCCTGCAAGCTACAGAACGGTGCCACTTTCATTGCCCTCGCTCCTTCTTTCTTTCTTCCATTTCCATTAGAATCCATTTTCAGCTGCCCGGAATCGGCCAACCACGAATGTTTGGACTCTGTTCCCACAGACGAAGAGCCAGGACCTCGAGATGCAGTTTAGTTGATGTGGTGGTCTGCAAGGTACAGAACGGTGCCACTTGCATTGCCCTCTCTCCTTCTTTCTTTCCTCCAAGTCCATTAGAATACATTTTCAGCTGCCCTGAATCAGCCGAGCCTAGAACAAACGTTTGGACTCTTCTCCCACAGATGAAGACCCAGGAGCTCGAGATGCTGTTTAGTTGATGTGGTGACTTGCAAGGTACGGAACGGTGCCACTTCCATTGCCCTCGATCCTTCTTTCTTTCGTCCAAGTCCATAAAAATCTTTTCTCTGCTGCCTTTAATCGATCGAACCGAGCACGAAAGTTTGGACTCTGCTCCCACAGATGAAGAGCCAGGAGGAGCTCAAGGTGCTGCTTGGTTGATGTGGTGGACTGCCAACTACAGAACGGTGCCACTTGCATTGCCCTTGCTCCTTTTTCTTTCTTCTAAGTCAATTAGAATCCATTTTCTGCTGCCCGAAATCGACCGAGCACGAACATTTGGACTCTGCTCCCACAGATGAAGAGCCAGGAGCTGTAGATGCTGTTTAGTTGATGTAGGCGAAGTGCAAGCTACAGAACAGTGCCACTTGCATTGGCCTCGCTCCTTCTTTCTTTCCTCCAAGTCCATTCGACTCCATTATCAGCTGCCCGGAATCGATCGAGCATGAACATTTGGACTCTGCTCCCACAGATGAAGACCCAGGAGCTCAAGATGCAGTTTAGTTGATGTTTTCGACTGCCAACTACAGAACGGTGCCGCTTGCATTCCCCTCGCTCCTTCTTTCTTTCCTCCAAGTCCATTAGAATCCATTATCAGCTGCCCGGAATTATCCTAGCAGGAACGTTTGGCTCTGCTCCCACAGATGAAGAGCGATTAGGTCAAGATGTTGCTTTTTTGAAGTGGTGGCCTGCAACCTACAGAATATCGCAACTTACATTACTCCTGCTCCTTCTTTCTTTCCTCCAACTCCATTAGAATCCATTTTCAGCTGCTCGGAATTGACTGAGCCGAGCACGAATGTTTCGAAACTGCTCCCACGGATGAACAGCCAGGAGCACGAGATGCTGCTTGGTTGATGTGGTGGCCTGCAAGCTACAGAATGGTCCCACTTGCATTGCCCTCGCTCCTTTTTTCTTTCCTCCAAGTCCATTAGAATCCATTTTCAGATACCCGGATTTGGCCGAGCACGAACATTTGGACTCTGCTCCCACAGATGAAGAGCCAGGTGCTGTAGATGCTGTTTAGTTGATGTAGGTGGTCTGCAAGCTACAGAACGGTGCCACTTGCAGTGCCCTCGCTCCTTCTTTCTTTCCTCCAAGTCCATCAGAATCCATTTTCAGCTGAACGGAATTGGCCGAGCACGAACATTTGGACTCTGCTCCAACAGATGAAGTGCCAGGAGCTTGAAATGCTGCGTGGTTAATGTGGTGGCCCGCAAACTGCAGAACACTGCCACTTGCATTGCCCTCGTTCCTTGTTTCTTTCCTCCAAGCCCATTAGAATCCATTTTCAGCTGCCCGGAATTGACCGAGCCGAGCATGAACGTTTGGACTCTTCTCCCACAGATGAAGAGCCAGGAGCTCGATATGCTGCTTGCTCTTTGTGGTGGTCTGCAAGCTACAGAACTGTGCCACTTGCATTGCCCTCGCTCCTTCTTTCTTTCCTCCAAGTCCGCTAGAATCCATTTTCACCTGCCCGGAATCGGCCGATCCGAGCGCGAACGTTTGGACTCTGCTGCCACAGATGAAGAGCCAGGAGCTCGAGATGCTGCTTGGTTGCTGTGGAGGCCTGCAAGCTACAGAACGGTTCCACTTGCATTGCTCTCGCGCATTCTTTCTTTCTTTCTCCAATTCCTTTAGAATCCATTTTCAGCCTCCACGAATCAACGGAGCCAAGCACGGATATTTGGACTCTGCACCCACAGATGAAGAGCCAGGAGCTCGAGGTGCAGTTTAGTTGATGTGGTGGCCTGCAAGCTACAGAACGGTGCCAAATGCATTGCCCTCGCTCCTTCTTTCTTTCCTCCAAGTCCATTAGAATCCATTTTCAGCTGCCCGGAATCGACCGAGCCGAGCACAAATGTTTGGACTGTGCTCCCAGAGATGAAGAGCCAGGAGCTCGAGATGCTGTTTAGTTGATGTGGTGGTATGAAAGCTACAGAACTGTGCCACTTGCATTGCCCTCTCTCCTTCTTTCTTACCTCCAAGTGCAGAAGAATCCATTTTCTGCTGCCCAGAATCGACCGAGCTGAGCATGAACGTTTGGACTCTGCTCCCACAGATGAAGAGCCAGGAGCTCGAGGTGCTGCTTGCTCTTTGTGGTGGTCTGCAAGCTACAGAACGGTGCCACTTGCATTGCCCTCTCTCCTTTTTTCTTTCCTCCAAGTCCATTAGAATGCTTTTTCAGCTGCCCGCATTCAACCGAGGAAGAACGTTTGGACTCTGCTCCCAGAGATGGAGAGCCAGGAGTTCGAGATGCTGTTTAGGTCATGTTGTGGCCTGCAATTTACAGAACGGTGCCAGCTGCACTGGCCTCGCTCCTACTTTCTTTCCTCTAAGTCCTTTAAATTGTATTTTCTGCTGCCCGCAATCGACTAAGCCGAGCACGAATGTTTGGACTCTGCTCCCACAGAGGAAGAGCCAGGAGCTGGAGATGCTGCTTGGTATTTGTGGTGGACTGCAAGGTACAGAACGATGCCGTTTGCGTTGCCCTCGCTCCTTCTTTCTTTCCTCCAAGTCCATTAGAATCCATTTTCAGCTGCCCGGAATCAACCGAGCCGAGCACAAATGTTTGGACTCTGCTCAGACAGATGAAGAAACAGGAGCTTGAAATGGTGTTAGTTGATGTGCTGGCCTGGAAGCTACAGAACAGTGCCATTTATAATGCCCTCGCTCCTTTTTTTCTTTCCTCCAAGTCCATTAGAATTCTTTTTCAGCTGCCCAGAATAAACCGAGCACGAACGTTTGGACTCTGCTCCCACAGATGAAGAGCCAGGAGCTCGAGATGCTGTTAGTTGATATGGTGGTCCTCAAGCTACAGAATGGTGCCACTTGCATTGCCCTCGCTCCTTCTTTCTTTCCTCCAAGTCCATTAGAATCCATTTTCAGCTGCCCGGAATCGGCAGGGCACGAACTTTCAAACTCTACTCACAAAGATGAAAAGCCAGAAGTTCGAGATGCTGCTTGGTTCATGTGGGGGCCTGCAAGCTACAGAACGCTGCCACATGCATTGCCCTCAATCCTTCTTTCTTTCCTACAAGTCCATTAGAATCCATTTTCAGCTGCTCGGAATCGACCTAGCCGAGCACGGACGTTTGGACTCTGCTCCCACAGATGACGAAACAGGAACTCGAGATGCTCATTTGGTGAAGTGGTGGCCTGGAGCTACAGAACTGTGCCTCTTGCATTGCACTCGCTCCTTCTTTCTTTCCTCAAAGTCCATTAGAATCCATTTTCAGCTGCCCGGAATTGGCGGAGCACGACCTTTTGGACTCTGCTCCCACAGATGAAGAGCCAAGAGATGTATATGCTGTTTAATTGGTGTAGATGGTCTGCAAGCTGCAGAACAGTGCCACTTACATTGCCCTCGCTCCTTCATTCTTTCCACCAAGTCCATTAGAATCCGTTTTCCGCTGCCCGGAATCGACAAAGCACGAACATATGGACTCTGCTCCCACAGATGAAGGGCCAGGAGCTCGAGATGCAGTTTAGTTGATGTGGTGGCCTGCAAGCTACAGAACGGTGCCACTTGCATTGCCCTCACTCCTTCTTTCTTTCCTCCAAGTCCATTCGAATCCATTTTCAGCTGCCCGGAATCCACCGAGCACGAACTTTTGGACACTGCTCCCATTGATGAAGAGCCAGGAGATCGAGATGCTGTTTAGTTGATGTAGGCGGCCTGCAAGCTACAGAACGGTGCCACTTACATTGCCCTCGCTCCTTCTTTCTTTACTCCAAGTCCATTAGAATAAATTTTCAGATGAACGGAATCTACTGAGCACGAACGATTGGACTCGGCTCCCACAGATGAAGAGTCAGGAGCTCATGATGCTCCTTGGTTGATGTGGTGGCCTTCAGACTACAAACCGTGCCACTTGCATTGCCCTCCATGCTTCTTTCTTTCCTCCAAGCCCATTCAGATGCATTTTCTGCTGCCAGGAGTTGGCCGAGACGAGAACAAACGTTTGGACTCTGCTCCCACAGATGAAGAGCCAGGAGCTCAAGATGCTGCTTGGTTGATGTGGTAGCCTGCAAACTACAAAACGGTGCCACTTGCATTGCCCTCGCTCCTAGTTTCTTTCCTCCAAGTCCATTAGAATCCATTTTCAGCAGCACAGATTTGGCCAAGCTGCGCACAAACGTTTTGACTCTGCATCCACAGACGAAGAGGTAAGAGCTTGAGATGCTGTTTAGTTGATACGGTGGTCCTCAATCTCAGAACGGTGAAACTTCCTTTGCACTCACTCCTTCTTTCTTTCCTTCAAGTCCATTAGAATCCATTTTCAGCTGCCCGGAATCTACCGAGCCGAGCACGAATGCTTGGACTCTGCTTTCACACATGAAGAGCCAGGAGCTCGAGATGCTGTTTAGTTAATGTCATGGCCTGCAAGCTACGGAATGGAGCCACTTGCATTGCCCTCGCTCCTTCTTTCTTTCCTCCAAGTCCATTAGAATCCATTTTCAGCTGCCTGGAATTGACCAAGCCTAGCACGAAAGTTTGGACTCTGCTTGCACAGATGAAGAAACAGGAGCTCGAGATGCTGCTTCGTTGATGTGGTGGCCTCCAAGCTACAGAATGCTGCCACTTGCATTGCCCTCGCTCCTTCTTTGTTTCCTCAAATTCCATTAGAATACATTTTCCGCACAAGAATCAGCTGAGCACAAACATTTGGACTCTGCTCCCACAGATGAAGAGGCAGAATGTCAAGATGCTCTTTAGTTGATGTGGTGGCCTGCAAGCTACAGAACGGTGCCGCTTGCATTGCCCTCGCTATTTCTTTCTTTCCTCCAAGTCCATTAGAATCCATTTTCTGCTGCCCGGAATCGACTGAGCCGAGCACGAACGTTTGCACTCTGCTCCCACAGACGAAGAGCCAGGAGCTCGAGATGCTGCTTGGTTGATGTGGTGGCCTGCAAGCTACAGAACGGTGCCACTTCTATTACCCTTGATCCTTCTTTCTTTCCTCCAAGTCCGAAAAAATATTTTCTCTGCAACCTGGAATAGACCGAGCCGAACACGAACGTTTGGACTCTGCACCCACAGATGACGACCCAGGAGCTCGAGATACTGCTTGGTTGATGTGGTGGCCTTCAAGCTACAGAACTGTGGCACATGCATTGCCCTCGCTAAGTCTTTTTTTCCTCCAAGTCCATTAGAACCCATTTTCAGATGCCGGGAATCGACTGAGACGAGCATGAACGTTTGGACTCTGCTCCCACAGATTTAGAGCCAGGGGCTGGAGATGCTGCTTGGTTGATGTGGTGGCCTGCAAGCTACAGAACGGTGCCACTTACTTAGCCCTCGCTCCTTCTTTCTTTCCTCCAAGTCCATTAGAATCAATTTTCAGCTGCCCGGAATCGACTGAGCCAAGCACGAACGTTTGCAGTCTGCCCCCAGAGATGAAGAGCCAGGAGATGTAGATGCTTTTTAGTTGATGTGTTGGCATTCAAGCTACAGAACTGTGCCACTTGCATTGCCCTCGCTCCTTCTTTCCTTCATCCAAGTCCATAATAATCCATTTTCAGCTGTCCTGGATCAGCCAAGCACGAACCTTTGCACTCTGCTCCCACTGATGAAGAGCCAGGAGCTCGAGATGCAGTTTAGTTGACGTGGTGGCCTGCAAGATACGGAATGGTGCCATTTGCATTGCCCTCGCTCCATCTTTCTTTCCTCCATGTCCATTCCAATCCATTTTCTGCCGCCAGGAATAGGCCGAGACGAGAACGAACGTTTGCACTCTGCTCCCACAGATGAAGAACCAGGAGCTCTAGATGCTGTTTAGTTGATGTGGTGGCCTGAAAGGTACAGAACGGTGCCACTTGCATTGCCCGAGCTCCTTCTTTCTTTCCTCCAAGTCCATTCTAATTCATTTTCAGGTGCCAGGAACAGGCCGAAATGAGAACGAACGTTTGTACTCTGCTCAGACAGATGCAGAACCAGGAGCTCGAGATGCTGTTTAGTTGATGTGGTCACCTGCAAGATACAGAACGGTGCCTCTTGCATTGCCCTCGCTCCTTCTTTCTTTCCTCCAAGTCCATTAGAATCCATTTTCAGCTGC
>JASSUY010054855.1:0-55965 GCA_032466535.1 Forpus xanthops
GTGTCCCTGCCTCTGGCAGGGGGGTTGGAACTAGATGATCTTAAGGTCCTTTCCAACCCTAACTATTCTATGATTCTGTTCTATGATACTATGTTACATTTAAGTTTTAAATTAACACTTGTTTATTGAGTATCAGTGACTCTACTGTGGACTGTTTCCTTGAATTTCCTGGATTGAAAGCCCTTGGGTATTGTCAGACTTTTCCTGAAGCATGTCTTGTCAAGGGGAATGATTACTCTGTGGTTCTAACTGGGAGGTGGTTTTCAGACTACATTCTTCAGAAGCTCTGGGCTATTGTTTACCCACCTATTAGCTCTGCCTAGGAGGTCAGTGGGCAAGTGAATGGAAGAAATGGTCATTTTTAATAGGATTTGGCAAAGCTTTTCTGTAGTGTACTTCAGAACTTGATGTCAAATGTATACATATTTATCTCCAAATGAGTCCTTTAGAACTGCAACAACCTGATGGATAGTTTTGTCTGGCATTCGGTTTTAAAGTGCTGTATTTGCGTTGATGTATGAAAACTGTGAATGTATTTGAGAAAATATGGTAAAAATAGCTTCAAAGAAGTGCTAATATGTCAAACAAATCATGCTTTTAAAATGACTGAATGACCCCTATCAGATATTGTTTGCTATTTACTGATAATACCAGAAACTATTATACCTGAAGGAACAGTTTGGAAAGTGCATCTCTTAAATAGGAATTGTAGCAACTCTAATTTGTCTTTTTTTTTTTTTTTTTTCCTTCTTTCTATCTGAGGTGGATAAAACCTTTTAGAGTAATTAAGATACTCTATTTCATATTTGATACATGATAGTAAGTGACAGCTCATTGCCTGGCACTTTTTTCTCTAGCTTATTGAGAAGCATTTCACATTCTTCCTTCTCCATACCCCCAGTAATTATTCTTCATTTTGACTTTTTTTTTTACATTTTTGTAAGTGTCTATGTACATGAACACAGATAATTTGTGCTGTTATGTTTTATCTTGGAATTTTGTTTACCTATTGAAAATATAATAGTCATTTGTCCTTATATTAATTACTTCTCAGTTTGATTAATTTTCTTTAGTCCCTCCTCTGTTGAAGCCAGTGAGTGGGAGGTGTTATTAATGTTTTCTTATAGTTTGTGTCTGTACTTCAGAAATACATTGTCAGATGTTGCGTTCAAATATGGTAGCTGATGAGTGATTTTTCATGCTAGGTAGCTTGTATGTTATGCTCAGCATTATCTGGGTTATCCTTCATCCTGTCTGCACAGAACAGTGTATAAAAACTATGATGAAGTGGGGAGGATTGGAGTAGTGTGGCAATGGAGTGGTCCCATATTGTGATATCTCTTGGTACCGATAGCTGAAAGAAGACATTGTAGTTTGTCATTTGTGAAAATTAGCTATCTTCTGACATTCCTGTAGTGATTACTTTGATTCATATGTCAAGTGTTTTTCTTGTCTTTATCTGTTTAAACTGATTTTCCAGCTCTGGCTTGTATTTAAGCAAGTGGATTTCAGCTGTTACATATTCTGAGTTTCTGCAGCCACTTGATTGTTAATGTCAGGCATGTAAATAGCTTCTATTATTTGACTGTTATTGATAATTATTCTGTGGGTCCTTAATCATGTAAACCTAAGTCTGTACTTCAAAGCACACTTTTGTATCTCTACATATAATCTAAATGGACCCTTTCTGTGTTAGAACTTGATACCGTAAATTAAAAAAAAAAGCTCACAAGTGTTCTTTTGCACTGTCAGAATCAGCCTGCAAACCTAGGAGGTGGTCCATAAGGCATGCAGAGACTTTCTGAAGTGGTTTTGAGAATTCTCCTTGGTTACAGATGACTAAAGGACTCGTACCACATGTTCACAATACTTAACAACTCCAGATGAATCTTTACTACTGTTGTGATGGAGGGATCAGGCTTTTGGAACGGCATAAGAAAATAAAGTGTGGCGGATTGGTGAATCTCCATCTCCAAACCAATTTTTTCATTATTATCACTTTTTTTATGTGCTTTGCTGTTCCCTTGGTTTTGCCATATTTTCACTTATTTTCTGCGAATGCTTTAATCCCCTCTTTCAAGACAGGAATAGAAGCTTTATTGTTCTTGGAAGAGAAAGTGAGCTAGTGAGGCATGAAAAGTACACTTTTTGACAAATTTCAGGGGCAGCTATCTTCCACATGGTTCTCAAAGTAAATTGTTCTTAATGCCGACAAACAAATGCTACACAGAAGTTTCTGCTGCAGTCATTGGAGTAAACGTAGACAGTCTTTAAGTTTGGAGCTACTGTGTACTTTGTTTTTTTTCAACAGCAGAGTATTTACAAAACAAGCTTCTAGCTTAAGCCTTATTGCAGTAGTTCCTGTGTACACTTATTTTTTTTGTAGTGGGAAGATTTTTTTTTTTCCCCCGAACTTGAGAAAGATTGGGTAAAGTGGTTTTTGAGGACCTTCATAGTTGAATCGATACAAACTATGGCTTGGTCAAAGTTTGACCAGAAATAGAAATATCTCAAAAGATGAGTGAGGAGAGAATGGTGTTGGAATACAAATGTTCCAGCAAAGGAGCTGATTGAGGTAGTAGGATGCTAGTAGCAGCTTATTTCTTGAGTTTGCTTTCTATGTTCTTATTGCTATGTTAGAATTAATTAACACTTTTCTAGTCAGCAGTTTAATGATTTTGAATTGAATCAGTGAATGCACACTTCAGGTTTTATTATTGATCAACTGTAGAATTGAGAACAAAAGGAATTTGGAAATACATGGACATGTTTTTATCATTACAGTTAAACCTGTTACACTTAAATTAAGAAAAAAACCCTGGGTTTGCCTTTTTTGTCTCATTCTCACTGTCAGCAAATTATCTCCAATCATGCTTCAAGCACTTTGAGAATGCTGCCACTCTGTAACAAATAAAGCATGCTGAAGCAGTCTTTTCCCTAAAGTACCATTAATTAATAGCTTATATTGGTTAAAATAAATGCAGTCGTGACAGCATACTGGAAATCTTGAAGGTAATGACCCAAGACATTATTGCTTAGTACAGCTTTGAAGTTTATTCAAGAGATTTCAAACTGTAGGAATTAGTTTTTTGAGGTATGTGGTTATAAAACTGTTAATTTTGGCCACTGTAGGATGGCCCTTATATATTTCATGTGAGCTTTAATAAATTAACTGTGTTTAATATTAAATTGCCCAATATTGGTGGTGGTATGAAAACTTGAATTTGAAAAAACGTTGATGAAATAAAAAACCTGAATTGCATTGAAGTACCTATTGGGTTATTGGGTAAGGACACAATCTTCCTAAATGACACCAGCAAATTTAAGATAACTTAAAGGAGGTGAGCTAACAACAAAAAGACAGAGGAGGAAGGTAATAAAGTCTCCACTGTAGATCATGGTAGTCCTGAATTGAAGCTCACTGTAAATGAATGTTTTGAGCACATATTATTTCCCTAAATTGTTTCCAATACAGTTGCTTTTCTCTTTAAAATTGCTGCTAGGTCCTTTTCATCAGAGCAGAATAATTCAATGTGACATATTGACCCAAAGCACTCTTAAAAAAAAATAGAGCAACATAAAATCATGAATGATTATACGTGTCTTGTAACTTCAAGTAGCAATGAAGGAAATAAGTGAATCCTCACCAAGGACACATGTCTCAGACTTCCTGCCAGCAAATGAAAAATCTTGGATATACGTATCATGAAATAGTAATGAAATGGCAGTGACCTTGTTGGCCACACTGGTAAATAGCTCCACTCTTCTGGAGGAGGAAGGCAAGAAGAAAGCTGAAAGATGCTTGCTTACGCTAAGAGTAGGGAATGAAGAGAAGTAGTGAAAAGAAATGTCATAGCACAAAGAGACTAGATGAAGCTTTGGTGGTCCTTGCTCTCCTGTATTTCTGTGTAGCTGCAACTTTGCAGTAGAACACTTGTCTGTATGTAGATCCCTGAACTACATCATGTTCAAGGTGGGATTGATGTAATAGGACACTGCTGAAAACTAAACAGCATCTGCAAGACTGAAGCCATTCTGAAGGGTTTTGTTCTTTTTGCTGGTAATGACACAAAGCATATAATATGAGGAACCAGTGAAGTACTTCATATTGTAACACATACCAATACAGGTTTTCACTGCTGGTGTGTGGGATCAAAAGATATTTCCTTCAAGCTCAAAAGTTTCATTCATGCTTCCTGAAGGGGTGAATGCCAGGGAGCTTTCTCAAATTTCTAGGTGGCTTTGCTTTTTTTATCACAAAATAATGTAAACAATACTCTCTTAATACTGAATTAAAAAAAATAAAAAGAAAGCTATTATTAGCACAAATATAAGAATAAGTTAGTGTAATAGACTTATTTGTGGGATACTCTGTAGTCTTAAAGATACAAGGTACTTTTTATCAGCGTATATAATGAGTTTGATTTTTGAGTCAATTTATCTCCTCAGAATTTATACTTATGATCTAGTAGAAATGGTTATGAAATCTTTTTGTAGTTCTGTGCTGAAGCCTCACTGATGAATGTTAAACAGTTTCCCAGAAAGTAAATTGAATTTTAGAAATACTGCATCTATTCACTTCAGATGTCTGATTATTTCAGAATGCCTGTGGTAACTGCATTGCAGCTGTAGTTTTAATGTTAGCGGAAACTGTTTCAATGAAAAACAAGCCTGTTGCATCTATTTCTGCTTCATATGTTCTAGCCATCTCTTCTGTAGCTATTAACTCTCTAAGGCTGAAAGACTTGATGTGATAAATACAGCCTGCTAGAAAAATGAAGTTGATATTTTTCTTTATCAGTTATTTCTGTTATTTTTCTTTATGCCTATAATATAGAAAGAGGTGTTCGTTATCTAAAAAGAAAGGTGGCAAAAAGCTGGCTTCATACTTAAGCTACTCAAGATATCGCACCTTTTATTTCAGTTTACAGCTTTCCACTCTGAGATTCCAAATTTATTGGGTATTATGAAAGTTGTGTTTCTCAAGCAATGTGATTAAACTGTCCATAGGCATTAAACAGTTATGTTGAAGACCTCTCAGAAAGTAAACAAATCTAATTCCTCATCCTTAATAACTTTTTAATTCCCTTCTTTCTACACTGAAGGTATTGTTTCTCATTGCTGTTCTGCATATAGAATTTTTAATGCTAAAGGCCAGTTTCTGAAATTTCCTCAGATAGTGTTAATGTATTAATTTCAAAAAAAAAAAAAAAAAGGCAAAACAAAACACCAAACCAAAAAAAAAAAAAAAAAAACCACCAGAAAACAAACATGTTGGCTATGCCAAGATATTTTAGAGTATACAATACTATGGTGATGCTTTAAAACAAAGCAAACACACAAAAAAATCAAACAAAAGCCTAGCAATTTGTTGGAACATTTGTGCTAGGCGTTACCTTTTGAGGGATAATGACATGGGAGAATTGCCAGGTTTTGAAAATAACCTTCCTGACCTCTGGAACTTAACCAGATGCTTTAGAGATACTGTCATACATTAGAATTTAATGGGAATGTCTACATGAGATTTAAAAGCTAAGGTAGCTGGCTCAAGATAACTAGCTAATTTCCATTAACATTCAGGACAATCTCTTTATCCCAAAACTGTATGTGTTCAGATGAATCCCTTAAAACAGAAATAATAGGACGTGTATAGGTATTTTACCTTTAACACTGGTATCAGTTTAATTTTTCTATCATGACTCTAATACTTTTGAATTACAGTATTTAGAAGGCTTAGACTGCAAGTTAATATTGTATATTAAATGGGAATTTATCATGGTGTATGTACTTGATTCATTAGTAATAAGGAAAACATTTTGTTGTACTTCTCTTCCCTCCTAATATGAATTAAAACGTATTTGAATGTAGAGCTCAATTGGGCTCTTCTGTGTGCCAAGAGAACACCATAGCTACCATGCAGAAAGTCATTTTAATGTATACATTAAGTTTTAATAGTACTGCTAAAACCCTAAAGATAATTACCTGGGGATTTGAGAATTACAGACCTTTTGGGTGCTTATATAGGAAGACATATAACCAAATAATTCATTATTGAATTATTAAAGTAACCAAACTCTATTGACTAGAATTTAGAACGGATGTCACCTAAATTGCTTTCTGAGGTATTTCTTAGCCAAGGAAAAGAATTAATTATAACTGTTCACCTGCCAATTTGCTGAATTTAGCAATATGGAGATTCATTATTCTAATTAATGCAGGACTTTTCAACATGTCAATTGGAATGTCATACATCACCACATAGCAGACCAAGATCTAATGGATAACAACACTGTAAGATCTCGTTACTAGTTTTCAATTGCTTTGCTAAACTTCTAATCACTTCCTACAGTTCCTGATCGTGCTAACTGCTGAATTTCTATTTCATGCTGGTTTGTGCTTTTGTGGGTGTGCTTGTTAACATTATGAGAAAAATACGAAGCATTCAGCTGCTGCAAGAGAAGTTGCAGGTGGGCTTCTTTCATAGTGATTAGGTGAAGAGAATGCAACTGGGAGTATAAACTATATCTAGAACTAGAGATTAGTACTTACATGAGCACTCTCCTCTGAGCCCTTGTGTGAAACCCTAAGACACATCCACCCAACACCTTTTTTGTGACTGTATTGTGATGTGAGTGATGGTGGGATGCACAAAAATGGAAGCCTGGGGCTTTTGGAATTGGAATGTGAAAGAGAAATCTGCTTTGGGAGGTAAAGAGCAGATGGGAGTAGTCCCTTTAAAGCAACTAAGTTTGTCCTCTGTGACAAAGATTCTGACAGTAACTTCTGAAACAATCCTTGCTATGGGGATGTAGCTTTGAAGCAGCGTTTAAACTAACTCATAAGCTCTTTTTCTTCATATTAGTTTATGGAGTTTTGTACTTTAAGTTTGCCAAGTCTATTGTTTTTCTGTTCATGGAAGGAAAGATTAATGTAAACCAACATAGCCCTATTTATTCAGTGCTTTCAAAACTATGTATATTATTAGTAAACCTGACTCCTGTTCTTCCAGAGTCTGTCGAGAATCACTATGGGGAATGAACTGTAGATCTAGCAGTAGGTTACACCCTATCTTTTAAAAAGACTGTAGGTGTTTTTAAAGTTCTTGCCTTCACATTTTAGAATATATTTGAATATGAAATAGTTTGCGAAATCCTTGTTGCAGATTTAGAAAGATGTTTAGAATTAAATGAATTATGATATTGCATTAATATTTATAACCTCTTTTAGAATTTAAAGACTAGTTATGTAGGAGAGCCTTATACAACATGGTATGTCATGTTGAAATATACTTTTGTATGAAGGAACCTATTCTTTCTTTTAGATCCTTGCTGTCATTTGAGTTTCTGCATCTGATTAACTATTCAGAATAGGAGTAGCTTTATAGGCTTAGATACCAACTTAATTACTAGCTTTTAACATGCAATCTGGTACCTTTATTAGCTTGGCATATAGAAAAGTCTAATGAGCTCCGCTTTGCGCTATTGTGTTCGGGAAAATAGGTGGTAGTGGCTAAGGTGGATGTTGTTATTTTTCTGCTCATTTTCAAAAATACTGGCTGAAGAAGCAAAGTTGGATTTTTGAGAAAAATATTTGAATTATTTTCTTGTTGTAAGGCATGCAATATTTTCAGTTTAAGGACAAGTAGATATGCCTGGGCATATGCTCTCCTTACTCCATGTAGATCATAATCAGAAATTATCATTTCTGATCTATTAAGGCAATTCATGAAGAATTTATGAACTGAGGTGGATTATTCCCTGTGTAATTCTATTGAATAACTTATTCTATCCTTTTTGCTGTAGCTCTACAGATTAATTCCCAGTGCTGTTAAGGTCTTAAGATGTATCTGGTTTTGTTCCTTGGACATTTAATGTAATGTAAAAGAAATCACAATCTTATTTTGAAACTCTTCTACCTATAACTTGCTTATACAATGGTTTATTATTTTCAAGATAAAAGAGTTGGTAAGTTGCTGCTTCGTCAAATTTGTAATAAAATTTTTAATTCATCTGATTCATCAAAGTACTAGTTTCTGTGTCTTTAGACTCAGTGTGCACTCTAAACTCTGTGAAACTTCATTTTGTTTCATTACCACAGCTATACATTATAGTTGTCCCTACAGTAGCAGAAAACTGTCTTTGGTGGAAGTCTACACAGATTTAGACTGACCCATACTGCCATTTCTTTCTGAATTACTGCTTGAATGTCACTGGGAAATAGTCAATAATTAATGATGTAGTGATCTGCTGGAGAAGTAGACTTGACTGTTCTTGATGTGCCTTCTGGATCAGCATTTCCACTGCCCAAGATGTGCCTCCCATGTGGAACATGGGGAAGTAACTGACTATATCTCTTGGTGCTAATTTTTGAGACTTTCTAGAATTTGAACTCCCCTAGCAGCCCTGCATTTAAATTATGCTGCCTGAGATAAGGACCAGACAGGAAGGGATGAAAGCTTCCAGCTACTTTCTCTCAATCTCTCCCAAAAATACCTCATTAATTCTTTGGTGTTTTCCAGATTAACTTGAACGCAGCTACAAGTCAGAGTATTTGTCCCAAAATTTTCTGTATTGCTAGGTGTGTCCATGCAGAAGAGACACCAAAATTTGTAAGTAGCTCGGATAAAAATATGTGGGGGAAAAACTACAAAGCTGCAACCTGGTAAAGGGAAATTCTGAGCCAAATTGAAGTTTATTGTACAAGACTCCAGTTTAGAGCCCAGGTTTGTAATACAACACATTAAACTCAGAATCCTGGCATGGGTGCTTGAAAGATTAAAAAGTATTAGGTATTAAATTGTGGACTGTTCTTATAAAAGTTTATTATTAACATCTTTTTTTTTTTTTTCCACATTTAGAATTTGAATTTTAGCTTATACTTCTGTTCACAAATGATTTATAGGCAGAGTAGGCAAAATAAAAATCCTCAAATCCTCCAAGGTATACCCAATAAGATGTAGGAGGGTTGCAGAAGAGAACACTGCCAACATATATTGACTTTAAGAATAAAAATCACTAAGCTTGTGTTGCAGAACATCACAAATTTGTGGATGTCTTTCAATACATGATGCATTGACTGAGGGTTTTTTTTTTTTCTTTTCCATTTTGAAAAGAGATGAAATAAAACATCCTGGCATGTCTCTTAGTCAAATCTTTTCATCTTCCTTCATAATATCACAAAATAGTTGCAGACACGTTGGGGATGCAGATATTTAATTTTTTCCTCCTTTTTTCCATACTATAATGGAGACTCAGCACTTCTTCCAAAGTACTGAGTAGCTGTGCAGTGGCTGAAGGAGATTTGTCATTAGAATGTGCGTGTGTTCTCTTCAGATGCCTACAGACTTGTGGGTAAATGTCTGATATTTGATTAGTGTGGTATCTTGATGCAGTAGTGCATTCTCAGGGGTGGTCCTTACAAACTGTCTTTACCTGACTTGCACAAGACTCTGTGCATTCTTATTACTCATGAACAAAGCTTTGAAGTGCCTCAGTCTGTAGAGAGTTAAATGTTCTTTACTCCTATGTTCTTACAATCCCTACATATTTCTGATACTTCACAGAAAGTTCTTAAATGCTGATGGTATCTCAGGGGAACTATAGCTATGTAGATAGCTGAAAGCAAACAATTCTGGCACTTTCTTGTGCCAAACCAGATGCAATGACTCAGTTCCTGGTTAGCTCAGGTGATCATGGTCCTTTCCAACCTGAACTATTCTATGATTCTATGTATGACAAGGTCAGGAAGTTGAAAATGCTGAATGCTGCTATTATTTTCACTGGTATGGTAATTGAAGGAGAATATCATGGTAATACAAAGGGTAATTGGAAATCTTTCTTCTGTTGGTTGCCAAATAGCAGTCATATTTCACTTGCCGTCCATTTGCATACCTGCAAGAACGGGTAGCAGTGCAAACTTTATTTGCTAACATCAATTTCTTTTGCTAGATAACTTTTGCATTCCACAGCATCTTACACTGATCACTATGGAATTTAATTTACAGCTTCTCAAAATAGCTCAGTGCTGTTAACTAGGGGCTGACAGCTACATTATTGAGCACTCTTGTAACAGGGGAGAGCTCTGCAAAGGGGTTCTGGAGTGATTCTGCAATTTTCATGAGGAGTGAGAGCATGATGTTTGAACTCAGTTTATAGTGGAAATGAGCAGTTCGTGATTTTACAGAGTGATTGTATGTAGTAGATGACAAGATCCAGAGGTGGAGATAAAAATATAATCACAGGAAAATCTTTGACTGGCTCTAAATATAAATATGGCTACAAAAACCAGCACTTTCCAGATCTAGCTATAGCCATCTCTCTCAGCTCAGCTTCTCCTTAATTCCTTGAGAAAGGGGGCTATAGGGATGCTGGGGATGCACTGTTCATTAGAGCCTGTACTTGTTAGCCCAAAGGGTGACAGGTTAAAACTGAAACAGGGGAAGTTTAGATTGGATGTAAGGAAGAAATTGTTTACTATTAGGGTGGTGAGGCATTGGAATGGGTTACCCAGGCAAGTTGTGAATGCTCCATTGCTGGCAGTGTTCAAGGCCAGGTTGGACAGAGCCTTGGGTGGCATGGTTTAGTGGGAGGTATCCCTGCCCACGGCAGGGAGGGTAGAACTAGATGATCTTAAGGTCCTTTCCAACCCTAACTATTGTATGATTCTATATATGCACATCCACACACACACGGAGAGAGATCATTCCTGAGTGCATGGACCAATCCTTATAAAGCTGCTAAGTCCATTTGGTCCATGATGTCGGTCTCCATCTCTTGTAACAGTCTTTCAGAGCAGAAGAGGCTGTGTGCAGTATTCACACTCATGAATAACCAGGGCAATAGTGTCCATTGCTAAGTCCACCTCTTGATCATGAGGCAATCTGTATGTTGTATCTCTGCCCTGATGGCCTGAAGTGTCATGGGCCCACTAGACTCAAAATAATTCACCCTCTCCTTCAGCAGTTTCTGCTGCTTGTCACTGGGGACTCCATGCAGCTGCCTTCCATCTCCTATGCTTCTAAAGCACTGGCGGGGCCCAGTGGACTAGATGCTTGCCCATACTGTCCCACACACACTGCCAGTCATGAGTGTCCAGCCTCAGGGAAAATCTCTTGGTCTTTCTACACCGTCCCCTAACTCCAGGCAAGGCCCAAACCAGACTCTGCTTAACTCTTGGGACCAGACGATATGGTTGTGGGTAAAACACACTCTGTATGCATGCCAACATGGTGATCCCCATCACAATCAGCAGGCAGGTCTCAAGGGTACCCAAAGGCCATCCAAAACCTTCAGAACTCCTAAACGATGCTGTAACTTCCACCTCTTTCACCACCAGCTTCTCTTTTTCTGAGTCCAGATCTTCCTCCTCTGTCTTGCTGGGAGGTGCTGTGTGGTCTCTTGTCCCCTCTTGGGGCTCAGACTCGTGGGGCTTGGTGGGTGGCTGCCGGGGTATGCTCTCAGCCTCTGCAGGACTAGGCTTGGTTGTGGGGCTTGGCTTCACCGCCGCCTCCTCCTGCTGCTCGGCAGCTGCTTCCTTTCCCTACTCGACTGCCCCGACCTCATCCACTGGCGGCCGCTCCCTCCCAGCCTCCTGGTCCCCGGGGCTGTTCTGCCAGGCTGATTTATCTGCCAACGCCTCCTGGAGTCACCCCCCCCTTGGCTCCCCACAGCCTCAGAAAGATGGAGGTGAGGCCAGGACAGTGAAGAGCAGCTGGATAGCCAGGTACAAGTCCATGGCCATGTCCATCTTGCCCTGCTGCCGGAGCCTGTCCGTATTACAAGTCATTACCATAAAGTACAATGAAACAAGAACCTTAGCCCAAGCCCCCTGTCTGACAAACACTAAGACAGCAAATAATGGCTGTAAGTAATGTACAACATGCTGAAAGATGAAATCAAGAGAATCAAGAACAACTTTGAGAGCCAATAAATCAGCATTGTAACAAGTGACTATTAATCCTGTCATTATCTCAACCCTTCCTGCCCCATATTGAGTGCCAAAACAGAACTGTAATGGTTTAAGCATAGCTGTAGCTCATGCTTTTTCCTCACTCACCACTCTTTCTTCCCCCTCGCTTCTGGGGGAGGGGGGTGGGGAGGAAAGCAGAAAGAATGTAACTGCCACGGGTTGAGATAAGAACAGTCCAGTAACTAAGGTGCAGCATAAACCAGTGCTGCTATCACCAATAATAATAATACGGGAAGAGAATTCAACCGCTCACCACCCACCAACCGATACGTAGCCTGACTGTTGCATTAAAGAGGAGAAAATAAATCCCCTTGCTTTACTAGAGGGGCTGGGAATGACTCCAATATACAACTACCAGTTCGGTCATGTTTGTTGTATTAAACCTCTACTGATCTGGATTCACCGATAGTGCACCACACTGCACAGTCCAATCAGCTGCAACTACCAGTCTGACCGTGTTTGCTATATTGAACCTCTACTGGTCCAGATTCACTGATAGTGATGACTGGCTACTGAAACGGTGCAGTTTATTGATTGTGATTGGCTACCAAAACAATGCAGATTATGAATGCAACAGGTACAGGTTCTTATGGATTGCTGGTGATAAATACTGTCTGCCAAAGCACGTGCGAATGATAGTTATAGGATACAAACATTTGATAAAATTAACACAGCCTGGCTCTGAAATATACAGGTAACAGTAAAAAGTAATTCTATAGAGATTCTAAGTTTTCCCAGGGAAGCACTGGATACAGTGCAAGTCTTACCCACAGGTGTCCCTATGGGGGGTGGGGGGGAAGAAGGGTCCAGCCTTCTGGTTGACTGGTCCCAGGAGGCTGTTGATGTTATCTTCCACGATGGTATCTTCCCCAAATATCTCCCTCTCTCTTGGGTCATTTTATACTATTTTTCACCTTCGAGGTGGAGCTTGAGTGAATCTAGTAATACATACCTTTATTATTATTGGTGCAAATCTCTCTTGCTTCGCTTTAAGGGTATATGACACCAAAAAATCAGAGCGCATGCTCAGAGGGGTGTGGTCTCATTTTGGAGAGGGGTCTCATCAGAGAGGGGAATGTATTTTAGCATGTAAATGCATTATAATGACATTATAATGAAGCAAAGTTCACAGAGAGGATGGAATTCTGTCAAAAGATGACAGGCTGCTGGCTCAGGGTAGCTGGCATGCAGCTTATCAGTCTCCTGTACCACCTGGTTCCTGTTTCTTGTTGATGTTAGGACAAATTATGGCCATGAGGTCTTCACCCTGCTCCATCATCCATCTATATATGCATGGGAACCATTGTGGAGTGCACATTCCAGGGGCAGCTGCATTCTGCTCTGAGAGGCCCTGAAAGTCTGTTTTTCCCTTGTGTGTGGACAATGCTGCATTCCAAATATAAGTTTAATTCCTAACTATTCCATCCCGACCCAGCAGTGATTCCACTCTTCTGGGTCCCTGCTCCTAGTTTTTACATCCTGGGCCGGATGTGCTGTGGTATGGAATACCTCTTTGGCTAGTTTGGGTCATGTGTCCTGTCTGTGCTTCCTCCCGGCTTCCCCTCCTCCCTGGCAGAGCATCAGACTTACAGAGTCCTTGGTCAGACTAAATATTACTGAGCAGTGACTGAAAATGTTGGTGGTATCGGCGCTGTTCGCAGGCTGAAAGTCAAAACCACAGTGCTGCACCAGCTTCTAAGAAGGAGAAAAAATGACTGCTACTGTTGAACCTAGGACAGGAGGGAAAAGCAGTGTGATGCCACACGGGTGCACTAGAGACATGATGGGCTCTCTGTGCTGCTGTGTGTATTCTGCAGACTGTGGTAAAATGAACTTAACCCCTTGTATGTGCAGTGATTCTTGGGGCAGTACTGCATACTGTCACTGGTTTAAATGCATCTTTCCTCTTATTGTTGTAGCCCATGAAAATTAGTGACTATATTGCAGCTGTAAAAAGAGAAGAGTGTGGTGTAGGTTTGTTTTCCCTCGGCCTCAGGTCCTCAGACATTGACAGAAAATTAGTTCATAGTTTTTCTTCTGTGTTATTTGGTCATCCACATTGGGTGGAACTGGTTTGCTCCTCTAAGCTCTGCTTGCAATTGTTTTCTCTTTATTTCTGTGCTCTTCTTCCTCAGAGAAGTAGCGAACAACTACCTATCTCCTCAGTGTTGTTCTCTGAGGATGGCAAAAAAGAAAAAGTAGGCCCTTGGCTTCAGTAAGGTTGTTCATATATAAAGGATTTTCAGATAGAGGACTACAGAGTTGAGGTATTTTGAGGATTACATGTAATGAGATTTTGCTATGAAGTAAACACTATACAAGATGGTTCTTAGATTGAAACATAGCCTAGGTTTACTGAGGACTAAAATCAGTATGATGCATCATTGCAATTGACAGCCAAAGGAGGCTGCTGTTTGTGTTCATGGTATTTCACAGATGACAGAATGCTATTTTTCTTCCACTAAGGACTTATGTGAGTTTGCTTGTGCCTTGTCTAGCAAAACAAATCAAAACATTTAGGGTACTATAAGACTGTTCTGGCAAAGAAAACACTAGCACAAATACACAAACTCAATTTTAAATTCTGGATGTTTTGCAAAGGAAAACGTACCAAGTGTAGCTTGCAGAGGCAGCTTGGATGTGAACAGTTAACTTACTTGCCTTTTTTAGCACTTAAATATACTTTACTTTCGTTCAAACCCTTATTACTCATGTGAGTTTATTTTGACTTAACTAGAAGATAAATAAAATTGGTATTCTAGCTGCTTTTCTCTGAGTGTTCGTGTGTTAAATAAAGCTGAACTTAGCTTTCGTTTCTCTTCAGGGGCTGGTTATTATGGCAATTATTTCAAATAATTTATTCCTGATAAATTGTTTTGCTTAGAGGTTGTGTGATCACAAATTCCTGTTATTAATGTGAAATTGGCGCAAGTCCTGATTAATGTCAGGTATTTTATAAGCAATTTAAATTATTGGCACTGTTAGATGTCATATTGCAGTCCCTTGCAGTTTTCTGTTACTGGCTTATTCAGTTTAGCTGTAGAGAAGCATGGGGTGGACAAATTAAATGATTACAATAAGATTTGTAATAAATACTGGTGGTCTTCTCTTGATAGGAAATGCTGTTTTATGAACGAAATAATTGTTATATGACAAAGTTTACAATTGCTTTGGAAATAATTAAGATTTTAATAGGAAAATATGAGCTAAACATTTAATAGGGTTGTAGATCAGGTATATCCATAAGGTTAATATATATCAGTTGATAGTTTGCGGAGTTCTTAATCAGTATGTTTTTATAAAAAATCTTTCCCAGAAAGTCACTAAATGTATCTAATGGAATGCAACTTTATATTGATATTGAATATATTATAGTTAGAAATTAATTAGCAGTAGGACAATCAAGCAATGATTGACTTGTCAGTGTGATATTGAGTGTTATTTATGGTAGATATTTTCTTATGTTAGAAAATAAGATGAGTTTCTCAAGAAAAGTCTTGACCTTAAATTAAGCATTTAAATCTGATTGTAGTATCTTAATACCCAAATGGAGTTTAATCCTTTATTTCATAAGTGCATCCTTTATTGTCCCTTCAGCATACGCAAACTGAAAATTCACTGGCTAAAGTAGGAAGTCTAATCCTTTGTTACTATTTTCCAGCTGTATGCTTCCAGTCCTTGACACAAACATGAATATTTGTCCACAGAGAGCTTTTTTTAACAAAGAACTATTTCCCCCAGACTTTGAAAAACAAAAAAAAAGCCTCTCTATTAAACTTACCTGTTGTATTTTCTTGTGAGGAACAGCTGAAATATTTTTTGAAAGCTGCCAGAGCCATTTATAATAAGCTTGCCAAAGTCTTTGTCATGCTTGCCTCTTTCATTTATATGATTTTATGTGTGTGTATATATATATATATATATATATATATATATATACAGTGCATCCTTAAAAGTGCTCTTTGTCAAGAGAGCATTTTTTGGGGGGTTTTTGATTTTATATAGCCTTGGATTCAAGCTGATTGTTTAAATGAAGCATGAACATGTCATAAACCACAATAAACAGAAATAATTTTAAATTTTTGAAAGACATATTTTTTTTTACTTTAATGTTTGAAATTAAATGCCAAGAATAGTCTTGTACTTGAATTACCATGTTGCATTATTACTAGAAAAGACCATGCTCCTAGATTTCTCTGTTTTGTTTTGTGTACCTTAAGCTCTCTGTACCACAATTCTATTATACTCTTCTGTTTCCGTGTCACCATTTTAAAAGACAGATACTCAACTTTATTTCATTTTTTTCTTTTTTTTTTTTAATTTTTTTTTTTGGCTTTTTTGATTTTTTTTTTTTGGCTTTTTTGATTTTTTTTTTTTTTTCTGTGCTTGTTAATTATGAACAGTCAGAAATCCTTCTTAATATGTATCTTCAAAGTGCTGCTTAAGACTTCATCCTCTTGTGGTGCCTAGAGGCATCATGTAATGTTACATATATTAACATGATTTATTAAACTTTGAAATGGGTAACTTCTAGAGTGCTCATTAAGAATGGCAGTGTCAGTGCATTATTTTAAATCTGACGATTAGCTCTTAACTTGAGAAACTTCTAAGGGTAAAAGGCTTGAAACAAAGTTGCTTTGACTATAGGAGTCTGACTATTGAGTAGTAAATACATAGTACAAAGTACGAGATCCAGACTGGATGTGTGGGGTGGGGATAAAAAAGGAGTTTTTCAACACTGTGGGAGCTGCAAGCCATCCTGGTCCAGCTATGTGAATAATTAAAGAAGAAGAAGAATTGCTGACAGTGCACCTAGGTCTTGAGCAAGCCAAGGAGTGTTTTTGTACATGGGTGCAAGGTCGGGCTGGGAAACAGCCTGGGGAGTGATTGTTTACAGAAAGGAATTTACAGTGACTGAAGACAGTCACTGTGATTGATGTGGTTCTGTTTGTCTTCATAGCTCAGACCCGTATCTCTATGCTATATATTACTGTGCTGTAGCGAATAAAGGACTGAACTAAAACTAGTCGTGGAAGCATGGTGTGTGTGTGTGTGCATTTAGCCCCTTTCTTTACAGATGCTGCAAATGGTGCCCCCTGTGTGGAAACTAGGCTTCTCAACGTTGCTGTGTCTGTGTGATCCAACAGGAAATTTCTGGTACTGACATTTTCCTGTTAAAGTTCAGTAACACCCGTTGAATGGGAAATTATGGGATTTCTTTAGAAAAATGGGACAAGTAGGATGACAGTTAAGCCTGTGTTCACACCAGCAAATCCATTCACACTTGTCTCCCAGCTCAGCTGGGGAGAAATGAAGGTGCAGAAAGGGCACTGAGGAGGTGGTATGGGTGAGATTTTTTTTGCTCATTTTCCAGCCACTGGTGGAAGAAGGTCTTGCTTTAGGTTGGGCTTGTATGTGTAGAATAATAATGGGTCACTTTGTGTATGTGTATGTGATAGGGCTTCCCTGGGTATCCTTGCACTCTGCTGTCTTTGGCAGGGTTCTCTGTCCCATGCATGGGCATCCCACACGCTTGGGTGGTGGTGTCATAAGAGGGAAGCAGAAAAGCACCCTGCATTGATGCACAGGTGAAAAAATGTAAGTTGGAATTCCATCCCTGGTGGTGTTTTCCATCCCTGGCAGTGTTTAAGGCCAGGTTGGAAAGAGCCTTGGGTGACATGGTTTAGTTGGAGGTGTAAATGACCATGGCGGGGGTTGGAACTAGATGATCTTAAGGTCCTTTCCAAACTCTTCTATGATTCTAAGTAGCATCATCTGAACAGAAATTATATTTGAAAGTTTGCAACAGATTTTAAAATCATCTGGATATCATTTGAGAGACAAGTCATGAATCTTTTGTTATGGGTTAAAGCTAATTGCAACTGGTTTCCAGAAACAGGATTATTTCATACTCGGACATGAGAGAGAGTTGGAGAACATTTACAAACTCAAAATTACCTTGGTATAGAGGTTCCTGTTGATTTCGTAGTGACATGGCATTTTTTCTATTCTGCTTTATCTACTTTACAACCTGCTGAGGGTATAATTCAGAAACACGATAAAAGAAATGATCAAAATACTGACAATTTGAAAGAGCCAGGACAGAAGGATGAAAATATTTCTTCTGAGAAGGCTGATGATCTTTTTGATCCCAGCCCCATAGATTCAGAAAAAGAGCCAAATTTTTATCTACCTCTGATGCCATTAAAGTCATTCACATAAAATATTTCTCATGCTCTTCAACCTAGCACACCTCCCTTGATTGATCTTGATAAAGAATCATTTGGTCAGCCATTAGTTAACCAGAAGGATTCAAAAACATATATACAAAAACGTATGGGGAAAACAATAAGAGGATGGTGATTTTATTGGAGATAAGGCTTTTATTTTTCCTATATTTTAAAGAACAGATGGGCAGGGACAATAATAAATGGTACATGAAAGTATTATGTACACAGTATTTATGGAATTGAAAAAAATCAGTGATGGAAAATGGAATTCAAAGTTCTTATACATTAGGTCTGCTACAAATGATGGCTCATTCAGGAACTATGATGCCATGGGATTGGAAGACTTTAATGTGATTTTGACACCTGATCAATACTCAGTGTGGACATTGGAATATAATGACTTAATGGCTTTATGGGTATTAGTTAATGTTCAAAGAGGAATACCAATAGATGCTGACATGTTAACAGGCTCTGGACAATGGTTGCAACCTCATAATCAAATTAAACACTTTGGTATTCCAGCAATTGCCCTTGAAGTATGGCTGTTCAAGCCTGGAGGCAAGTACCTGAATCAGGAAAGAAAACTGCTTCTTTTGCAATTGCTTGACAAGGATCTCAGGAACCCTATGTCTCTTTTACAGGCCAATTAAACAATGCTGTACAAAGGCAGATTGGAAACCCTGAGGTTGCTCATGTGCTTTTATTTCAGCCAGCATATGGAAATGCAAATGGAGGTTACAAAGTTGCTTTAACCTCAGTCAGGGAAGCATTTACAGACATTGCTGAGTTTACTAAAATATGTCAGGATAAAGGTACGGCGACTCATAAGGCTTCTGTGTTGGCTGCTGCATTGTCAAAACTTCAAATGAGTCAGCAAAAAATGTTTTAACTGTGGACAGGAAGGACATTAATAAAATGTGTCCCCAAAAGGAACAAAAGTAGAAAGAAAAAATGCCATCTCTATCCCAGATGCAAGAAAGTATATACCTGGAGCAATCAATGTAAATCTAAATTTGATGAGGGTGGAAATCATTCTTCGGGAAACTCCAAGCAGGACAAGGCAAAATCCAATAACACTCAAAACAGCAGGGGTTTTGCAGCAAACTCTCCATCTCTGATCTTGCAGCTTCCACAACAGGCTTGGATTTGGCAACAGGCTGGGTTCGATTTGGCAACAAATGCCGACACAGAATTAGATTGTGCCACTGTTAAAGCCATAGCTACCAATGTTTGGGGACCTTTACTAAACAGATTTATGGGTCTTTTGCCATAGGAATGAAAGCTCATCTGGGAGTAATAGATTCAGATTATACAGGAGAAATAAAAATTTTAGCATCCGCCTTAAATGGCAGTTGTAAAATTCCCAAAGGTCAAAAACGATCACAACCGGTTCTGATTCCATACTGGGTGCTAGAAGTTGAAATTAACACAAGGAATATGTCTGGATTTGAAAGCTCTGGAAAAGCTGAGATTTACTGGACCCAGGAGATTGTTCGGAAACAACTTTTATTGAATTTGCAAATAGAGATTAGAGTCTTTAGTGGATTAATAGACACTGGGGCAGATGTTCCAATTATTTCACAATCTCAATGGCTGACTGGCCTTTTGAAAAGATTTTAGCAACACTAGCTGGAACAGGAGGTATAAAATCTCCTCTTAAAAGTATTTGAGTCATCAAAGCCATTGCAGTGGACAGTGCTGTAGCTGATTTTCAAGCATATATACTGCCAGTTTCTATGAATCTGTAGGGGCGAGATTTGCAAACGCAAAGGAATTTATTACTTATCACAGATGGTGCAAATTTATTCCAATGGTTGCTGTTCTGAAGCCCCTACTCAAGCTCTTATGGTTTACAAAAAGACAGTTTGATCAGTAGCCTTTAAAAGGGGAAAAAATTGGAGAAAGCACATTTATTGGTTGAAGAGCAACTGAAAGCAGGACATTATTCCACCTACTAGTCCCTGGAACCCACCCATTATTGTAATTCCAAACAAATCAGGGAAATGGCTAATTTTGCAAGATCTGCATGCAACTAATAATGTAATGCGACCTATGGGGGCTTTATAGCCAGGTTTGCCTAATCCTGCTATGATTCCAGCTGACTTTTTTTTAATTATTGATTTGAAGGATTGGTTTTTTTTATATAATTCCTTTGCATCCTCCACATTGTGATCATTTTTGCTTTTTCTGTGCCTTCAGTTAGTTGTGCTACTCCCATGCAAAGATATCAATGGACTGTTTTGCCACAACAAATGATGAACAGTCCAATAATCTGTCAAGTATGAGTTTCCACAGCTATAACACCAACTAGGTAGTGCATTTCCTGAATCGATAATTTATCATTATATGGATGACACTTTCGTCTGTGCAGAAATAGAACGATATTTAGTAACTACTGTTAATCATTTAGCACAAAATTTATGTTGTTTTAGACTGCAAATTGCCCAGGAAAAAAATACAAAGAATGCCACCCTGGAAATATTTGGGGTGGGTGCTGACTGAAAGAACAATAAAGCCTCTGAAGCTAAAACTGGCAAACAAATAACAAATTTGAACGATTTACAGAAGCTCTTAGGTGCTATTAATTGGGTGTGTCATATGTTTGGTATTACTGATGCCAGCCTTGAACCACTCTTTGATTTATTATGAGGGGACTCAGACCTGAATTGTCCCCATCAGATTACCCTAAGATATTGACGCTTTGAATATAGTAACTCAAAAAATTGAGACTCTACAGAGTGCTTGCTGATTTCTCTGCTTGTGATTAATATGCAATGAAGGCAATTAAGAGTTATATGTCAAATCAACAGTCAGTCTATTTACTTTTTGGAATTTATTTTTTTTACCACATACCCAGAGAAAGACTGTTATAGAACCATTAAATATGATTGTTGACTTAATCACCAAAGGCCATACAAGGGTTCAACTTTTAACAGGCCACGATCCTGCAGAATTAACTGTAACAGACTTTCAGTTCCTTTTTGCTCAGTTTGTATCCTTCCAAATAGTGTTAGCAGTCGTTATAGGAAAGGTTTTTTATGGTACTTTGAAACATAAATTGATAAAAGCTTTTTCAAATTTTGAGATACAGGAGTAGTTTATAGCTCAAATGCAACCCATTCAGGATGCTAAAGCCATTTTCGTTGATGGCTCTGGAAAAGCTGTCAAAGCTGCTGTTTGGTTTGAAAATGATTCATGCTAATCCTCTGTTATACATATGGATGTCTCTACTCAGCTTGTTGAAGTTGCTGCAATCTTACATGGGCTACAGTTGTTTGCAAAATCCTGAAATATTTTTTCTGACTCAGAATATGTTGATTGTTATCACGCCTTCTTTTAGTGTGTTAAAAGAAATTGATAGCCGTGCACTTTTTAACTTTTTACTGAAGCTAAAACATTGTTTGGAAACTAGGAATTATTCTGTTTTTATTGGACATATTAGTTTGCATTCCAACCTGCCTGGCCCTTTAACTGCAGATAATGACATAGCAGACTCCTTGACTGTTAACACTGTGCAATTAATTTCTGCAGCTCCTTTACATTCCTTTTTTTCATCAGAACGCCTCTGCTTTGAAGAAACAGTTTAACCTGTCTTCTTCTCAAACCAAGCAAATTGTCAGGTCTTGCCCTGACTGGCAGTCAACAGCTCAGTCCTCAATTGCCATGGGTGCAAATCTTTGTGGTTTAAAGGCAAATGAGATTTGGCAAACAGATGTTACACACATTGCTTCCTTTGGTGCCTTTAAATATGTTCACGTCCGTTGACACATTTTCACATACGATTTCAGCCTCTGCCCATAAAGGAGAGAAAGCTCGTGGTGTTATCTGATGTTTAACACGTTAACTACCTTAGGAGTTCCTTCCCAGTTGAAAACATATAACGGCCCTGCATATACTTCATTAGCTTTATCATGATTTTCACAGCAATGAGGTGTCATGCATGTCACTGGTATTCCACACTTCCCTACAGGCTGGGGGACTGGGGAACAAACTCACGCTGTCATGAAATCCATGCTACAAAAAAAAAAAAAAAAAAAAAAAGGGCGAATATGGTCCCACAAGAAGAATTAGACAATGCTATTTATACATTGGATTTTTTAAATTGCACTTAGTCTTCCATGAATACTTCTGTTACTGCACTACAACGACCTTTTGGCTGTGTGTCGTGGTTTAAGCCCAGACGTGACTCAGTACCATGCAGCCTCTCTCTCACTCCCCCCCCCCCCTTCCTCCCCCATGCTCCTGGAGGGATGGGGAGGAGAACTGAAAGAATGTAACAGCAACTAAGAACAGTCCAGTAATTAAGGTATAACACAAACCACTGCTGCTGCCACAATAATGATAATGATAAGGGAAATAACAAGGGAAAAAAAATACAACTGCTCACCACCCGATGAGTAATACCCAGTCCAACCCGAGCAGATAGCTAATGTTCTGACTCTAAAATCTTGGTTCTTTACTATTTATTTAGCAGGATGTTGGACTTTCAGTTAATCCTTACGTATTTCAGGGGAAATAGATATTTTACTTTGTATTTATTTAAATGAATGTAGTTTTCCTCGTCTTTTATATTGTTAAAAAGTCTTTTTGGAAAATGTACCCATTTTAAGGACCAACTTTAAAAGCTATTGTTAATAGAAGAAACAAAAGCAAGCTGTTGGCTGCATTCAGTAGCATAAGGGTAGCTTGGATTCTCTGTATATGGGGTAAATGTGTTTCAAGTCTGACCAAAATGAATAAATCATTAAGCTAATATTCTGTCTTTCTGTGACATTAATATATCACAATTATGTCTGATTTTGATGCCTTTGTTACACTGTCTGTTTAATTGCTCAGCAATTAAAATGTGTAGCTGAAAATAACAGAATCTTGCTCACCCAACAAACATTTCTATGTTTTCTGTTTTCTGTAAGAGTGGGTCACAAGTTACACTGTGAAGCTGTAGCAATAATAACGTCTTGAATAGATGGTTCAACCAGTTAAATCTCACTGGAAACCTGAAAGTTTTGCATTTTTATCTCAGGTTTTCTCACTGGTGATTAGAATGTAAGTAAGTGGATTTTATCAAAAGGATTTTGGTGAATCCTGTGACACAGTTGCATGCGAATGACAAATTGTCATGCTCAATATTTGGGTCCTTTTATATATAACCTGTGAGAAACCTCTGAAAGTTCTTGAAAGGTCAGGTCTTTCAAGTAGATTTCAGTAGTATGTACTTTCTTTTGTGTCAGTGTATTTTTCTGTAAGATCAGGTGGGGCATTTTGAAGGTCATTGTCCTGTTTTAGTGATTAAAGACATTTTCTCCAATTTCAGGGTTAAAAGAAAAACCCCAAACCAAAAAACTAACAACAAAACAACCCAAAAAACCCTAGAAGTTTAATCAAGACCTTAGCTAAAACTTTTCTAAATTGTAGCTCTGTGAGTTTATTCTACTTGATGAATTTTGATCAGGCTTTAACAGACATTATTGTATGCATTTCAGAAAACAGAACACAGGGTGCTTAAATTGCTTTAGGACTTGATCTGGTGTTCATTATGCCTTGATTCACACTGCTTCAGAACTGGTTTTAGCCATATGAATCGTACCCTTGTCACCTTTATAGACAATGTGATAAAAAAAGTTTTCAGAAATTTTGGAGCAGAGCTAGGTTAATTGAAGGCTTATTTATGGTGAACGTTTGGGATGTTTTTTTTTTAAGGTTCAGGTGAGGGGAGATGTAACTTCAAAGTGCAGTCTTTTTGGAGAAATTGGCTTCAATTAAGAGAATAGATGACCTAGGTTAGAAGTGGGACTGTACACATGCTTAATACCACTGAAGTGTGTTGCAGTAGGGTTGTGAAACACTAATGTTTATTATGAGACCTTCATTCAGCCTTGAAGTAGCTTTTTAGTGCTGCTGAAGAACAGCCATGGAGCAGCAGTGCTCAGAGCATGCACTCTGAGAAGTACAGGGACAGAATAGACCATGTGAGATCCGTGCTACTGCAATTCTTGTTGTTGGCATGGGAGGTAAGTTAGTGAAGTATCTTGGGTGTATACTTGTTTTAGACCATAGCAAGGACTGTATAATGTGTACTTGAAGGTGATATAAATCATACTTCTTTAGTCATAGGTCTCTCATTAGCAATTTAGGCTTTAGGGGTTTCTACTTTACTCAACATGGCTTTTACCTATTCTGTACTTGAGGCAATGTGGAATTTCAAGATCATTTTTTTTGTATTTCATTAAAAAAAATGTCTGACATAATATTCTTGGATTTTTGGTCCAAAGATATAAAATGAATATTTTTCAGTACTCTAATTTCTTTAATCTCTTCTTTGAACTGTTTCAGATGCATTGCATGCATCTGAAAGTTAATTGTCTGGTGGTGCATTAAAGAAAATTATGTCTGAAGCTTGTAGAGAGGAAATGATTTCTGCATACTGCTGGCTAAAGGCAGAAATACTATAAGCATTTACTTTTTCATGTGTATCTGACAATTATGGCTATGGTTACTTTTAGCAAATGAATAAGGAAACCCCTTTGACTGTCGACAGTATATCAGCTTATTGCTTATTATTTATCTTATTTGATAAAGACACTTAAAACTTGATATTCCCTACTATTTTTGTGTGATTATTGAAATGAAAGTATCTATGTGATACTTATGAGTATAGTTAACCCTGATTTCTTCATAGAACACTGTAGATGCTAGCTAGAAAGTGGAATACAGTTGAAGTGCAAATTCCTGCAGTTTGTGGAAACTTAATGGCTTGCTAGAAATTACTCTAATTTATATTCCATGAAAGGATTTAATGGAATAGACTTCCTTAAACTACCCATTGATGAAGATGCTATTTGTGCAAAAGTTGGAGCTCTTAGTGAGACCAGACCCCTGTCTGGTTGTCTCATGAACATTTCTAGGAACTGGGTAATGCTGACTGTGTACCACAGTCTCATATATCCATGTTACCCAAAGATCATTCTACCTCTAAATATATTTTTATAACTCGGTACGTGCACAAAGACTCTATATTTTCTTCAGTATAGTAGAGTTAGCCAGTATAAATAGGACTTAAGATTTTTCATTTTGCAAGTATGTGGTATCAATAAAAAAGTCATTATTTTGATCTAAAATACTAATGTCTGGAGTATATTTTAGTTTGTTTTTAGTGTAGTGCATCAAGTTACAGAACAGACAATTCTTTTCAGCATTAATGTCTGTTGTGAAATCTGGAAGAGTTTAGATGTCCCTTGTTAGCAGTCCAACTTTTTTACGTTTTGCCACCAAGTTGATAATGTCTAAACCACAAATCTTCTTTTATACATTATGGTTACTTTGGATTTTTTTTGCCCTAAACAGTTTCTCAATTATTGTATCAGTCTATGCAATCAATAAATAAAATCTGGGTTTAGGAGTAAATCAATATTGTGTAGTGAGAAACTACTGAGTGTACTCTTCATAGTCAGTACCGCTAATCTGAGGCATTAGAGACAAAACCTTCGTAAACATTTGGACCAAGATTACACTAAATAATAGGCATCTGTCTAGCAAACCTCTTCCCATTTGAGGTTATTTGAGCAACTTTTTCCAGCTATGATTTAAGGTCCCAATGCAAAGTCCAGACTAATTCCAGTTATCTCCATGTTTATTTTATTTCAAGGGAAGTCCCTCAAATATTTTTTTGCAGGTATTTTTAGAGGAAACAAAGTACTCTTTGTATTTCAGTACTCAGAAGCAAGTACAGTCCTGTTGAGTGTGCTTCAACATATGAATCACTTCTCAGGGAAAGTGCATCTTTCTCAGATCCAAAACTTCAGTATATTATAAATAATTAAAGCAGTCATATGGGAAAATTTTCATCACTGATTTTTGACATTCTACTGAAATGTTTCACATATGTCCTATGATTGCTTTAATCTATATGCTGGAATAAGAACATGGATTTAGTTTTCCTATATTAATAATTTGTAAGATGTGCATGTCTACTTAGAGTATGCTAATAAAGATATTAAAGATCTTGTATAAGTTAATCTAGCAACAAAAAATGGCAGAGAAATTGTGGGCATGTATGTCACACTGGTTAAATAACAAGTACTGGCTATCACAACACATTATGCACAGTAGTTTGATCTTGCACTTGTCAGCAAATTACAGAGCAGATTGATTTTTGTGGACAAAAATAAGATAGCTTTCTGCAATATTAGGTTCCCAAAGTGGTGGTTAGTAAATAACATGTAAATATATATGACTCCATGGTGAAAGCTTGTTAGATTATTAGATTCCTAATAGAAGTATTTCTAGAGCTTGGAGGTATTAGGCTTGGATATAGTCTATTTGAATAAAACCCAAAGCTTTCAGTGTTAAAAAGACTAATCCAGTACAAGAAAAATTGGAAGTGAAAGGCATAATGTTCTTGATTGTTTTGATGATAATGATATAGTCTGCATTTGGCACATTCTGTCAGCACAGTATGTAATTCTCCTTAATTGAAGAGTAGTTTGTGTATCTGTTTGTGTTTTTGTACAGTGTTCTTAAGTGTTCATTCTGCTTATCCTTTAGTGTGATCAAAATTAACAGGTAGACCTTGTGAGATTAAATAAATAGGAAGCAGGGTATTGTGAAGATATATATGTAAGTTTGTGCTAGTATGTGAGTTTCAAAAGCATCTAGAAGATCTGTGCTAAAGAGGCTTCCTGGATTGATGCATTTTGAGGCTCTTCAAGTAGTCTCTGCTCAGTTACAGAAAGACAGTGTGCAGCACTGAATGTCCTAAAGTGAATGCAACTTGATACTTATGATCTTTTTTTTTGTGGTTGTCTCAAACTACCTGTGCCTCAGTGGTAATAAAACAGTATTTATACAGAAAAAATGGCATTCACCCTAGGATCTTTTGCTTTTTGTCTTCCATTCTGCTTTATTCCTCTTCTCCACAGTCTGTGTGGTAATTCTTGGTTACTGCTGTACTACAGCATCTCTGACCCAGCTATGTTGAAGAATAAGGAAGTTGTACAGCTGCTTTGCATGCAGATCCATTCTTAGAAGTAGGTTTAGGATTATTTCAGCAATGAAATTTCCAGGTACTAGTATAATATAAAAGAAGGTGGCTTGGTATTTCAGTCTCAGCAAAGATATTGTAATTCCTCATGACTTTGATTCAATTTTGACTGATTTTGAGGCCAAATAATGAAATAATTATGTCTTCAAAAAAAAGGTTGGGTTCTCTGAAATCCCATGAATTTTTGAGGATAAAAATAATTTGTTATTTAGAACAAACAATATTTAAAATCCACTTTCTTGAAAACATTTGGAAAAAACTTTGAGATATGGGAATATTGAAGGATCCATGTAAAACTTATGATTTCACCATGAAAAGTAAGGTTTTAAATTTATGACTCAAAATCACTGTGGTAATGACACAAAAGTCTGTAGTTTGGAGCTAGGGTCAAGCTGAGGAGAGGAAGCACTTACAGATGTTACTGGAACAAAACATTCACCTTGTGCTTATGTTGCATTCATGCTTATGATGTAAACAGCACATAGTCTGAAGATACTGATGAAAATAAAGAGAGGAATGACTTAACTGCTTCTTTCAAAACAATATATAAAAAGAGACTTGTTTCTGCTGAGAACATTTCCCTGCAGAGATGAATGTAAGATGCTCTAGAAATAAAAAGCAAGTTCTTTTGCATGCAGTATATTGATTGCTCTCTCTTGGAGAGTGATCTCCATATTGATCTCATGTTTTGTCACACTTCATAAGCTTTCCTATTTTTTTGCCTTAAAGCAGCACTAATAACAGTTATGGTACTTGGAAATATTGCTTAAAATATTTTTAATCTCTGCAAGTAAGGAATAATGCTTCATCATAACAGAATTTTAAGTGTTATCAGTCAGTGCTGGTTAGTGCAGCTGGAGGTTTCCTGAGCCAAATTCACACACACAGGCTGGATGTATTAATTTGAGTGTTAGGTAACTTCTAACATCATCTTTTGTGCCTAGACCATGTAATTTTTTTATACCCCAAAATAAAAGTATTTTAATCCTGTGTTAGCCTCTATGTTCAGCTCAACTTTTAGGTTTGTCTCTCATGAATTTTCTTTAATGACTACTGCACTCGATTTTACCCCCACCTCTGCCTCTGCTAAAAGAAAAAAATCCAAAAAAAAAAAAAAAGGTTGAAAAAAAAAATGGCAAACAAACCAAAAGTTGTGAAAAATACTGTCATCTTGGTCTCTACAATGATTTCAGGACTTTTTAAGTAGTTCTGTTGCTTTTGCTCCTTTCAGTTAAATAATATGATAATTGGTCCATGACTATATTTACATATGAGATGATCTGCAGCTTCGTGGAATTTTTGCCTGCCTTCATATTACTGATGCTACTAAAAATGTTTTCACTGCTAATAAATGAAAAAATGGAAGTTTTATTTCAGTTACCAAGCATACTGACTTGGAATTTCAGGGAAACTTGTACTTGAAAAACACAATTAATTCTTGAAAACTTATTTTCCCGTTGTTGCTGAAGCATAACACTAAATGTATGAGAAGCTAGTGTTGGAACAGTCTGCACTATGTGAAGTACAGATCGATGCTGTTCTCAACAATATTTGGTGCTGTTCCTTAAGTACATGATTCAATGTCTGCCAGTTTCTTCGGAGCAGATTATAGTTTCTAGAATGCCTACATTATAGAATCATAGAATCGCATCTCATGCAGTAACTCTAATCTGACTTTCTGTGAATGGACAGTGAAATCTGATTTCAAGAAATTCAGATTTGAAGCAGAAATTTCAGAAGTATTTTATTGTTATGGCAGTTGAAAATAGTCTCTGCAGCACCCAGTTTTTTGCAAGTTCTCCCATGTAGAGGTATAAAGACATTTTTAGTTTCATGGAAGAAAATCCCTTTTTCCTTATGTTTTTTCAGAGCTGTTCATATCAATAGTTTCTTTGCAAGATTCAACAAAAATCTCCTAATTATTACTTCAGAATGTACATTATAAATGCAAAATGAATCACCCATTTCCTGTTCTTGGAAGGCTGTTCAGTCTCCAGTGTGTCATACTTCTGAGTTCATTAAGGCTGTTTTGCTCTCAGTTAAATGATTCCTGAGGCAGTTAGTAACCATAACTTATATTAGTAAGCTTTTGCTTTCCCTTTGGGAAGAGGGTTGGAGTTAGAGGCTCAGCAGCTACAAAAACAACCCAGAGCACCCCAGCTCCTTTTATTTCTTAATTGAAAGACAAACTTGTGTATTTTAGGAAAGGCAGATCCTGGTGTCTATTTTCTTTTCATGATGGTAGTGAGTCGGGACTTTATCACGTCAATTGCTGCAATCCCCATGTGAATTGTGGATCACATGATGTGGCCACTGGCATTCCTCTGACCAACTTGAGAAGGCACTACTTCAGTTACTGCAGGATGAAGAGATGCAAAGAAGGATATCAAATACAGTAGTCTGAAGTGTTTGATAAAAGAAAGTACTTTCAGGACAACAAGCAGTGCAGAACACATGCTTTTTGTTTAATGAAAGCAAGATAAAATTATTTGGAAAAAAAAGTATAAAATTAATTCCAGGACTATCAACAAGTTCTCTGCCCGACATGGGTGATATGAAGGAGAAACACAGCAGGAGTGTCTGACTTCTAGTTTTGCTCTCTCCTTTAAACTGACTCTATTTCCTCTTATTTATATGCTGCTTTATTTTTTCTCTCTGTAAATAAGCAACTTCTTTTTCCCTCTTGATCTTTTGACTGAAGTGATAATGCTTCTCTGTTGCTATTTGGGCATATGCTTCTCTCTTCTGTGAGCAATTATAATAAACAAGAAAATAGTGATCTGACCATGAATAATAAGCTCTGAGACTAGGAACAAGTCAAAGAGAAGCCTCCCTAAGGTAAGATGTATTGAGTAGTGGCTTTTACTGAAAAAAAAAGTGTTTGGAGGCTTGTATCTAAATATACTAGGTAAACTGAGCAAAAATTTGAGCCAATGAAGTGGAAAAACTTGGAAAAATTACCTCTGATTTCTGTAAGGCATCTCCAGGCTATGGCTTCTAAGAGTTGTCTAGTCTGTCAGACAAAAACAAGAGGGAAAGTAGAGAAGAGGAGAGGAATAAATTGGGAATAGAATGAGATCATTGTCAGCATACTGCATTTAGTACTAATGGGAGAGTAAAATAACCTTTTGGTTTTTTTCTTTTACTTGCTCTCTCAAATCTGTACAAATCATTTAATGGGACCCTGGGGACTTAGTGTTGCTGGGTTGCTTCATGAAACTGAATTATTCACTTATTTAAAGGTAATTTAGAAGCTGTAAAAAGGCACTGCAAAATAGATCCCTTGATCCTTGTCATTGCTTTCCTGAAGAGAAAACATGGTTCAAAGAAAGCCAATTGCAGTCTTCCCAAAGTGCTTGCATGCTAATTCTCTGCTGGCATCAGGTATGAGTAACACTGTTGATTATATACAACAAATGCTGAGTGATGCATGAAGTATTCTTCAAGAAATGCCCAACATCGCTTTCTCAGAACTTGAAAGATTTTAACCAAATTTCCATTTTACACGCATTTTTTCTACTCTTTCATTATGTCAATTCAATCTGATTTTAAGGCATTTTACACTGAATATACCTATTTGACAAAGGCTTTGTTTTTTACTCTTAAAAAAGATTAAAAAAAAAGTTACTACCAAAATCTAGGTTGATACTTTATAGTCTGTTATAGTCTGACATAAGAATTCAGTTTTTCTTTAATACCATTTCTTAAGATAGGCTATATCTCCCTTTTGCAGTTACAACATAAATCAGAATAGTAAATGGAAGAAAATAGAAACCAGGACCTCTGACAATTCCCCAAATCTGACAGTTCTGGCTTTAGGCAAGTCACTTGAATTCCCATAAAATAGGATAACAGGTCTCTTTCTCATTAGGGTAATTGCATGAATTGATTCCTACTTGTAAGATCTTGCAGAACACTTCATGTTACTGCATTTTATCCAAACTTTCTCTCCATTCCTTAACCCCCTACTGATTTGTTGTTTGTGCATTAGCCAAAATAGGCATCATAGGGGCAAGGAAGTAATTCTTATTACTGTTCAGAAAGATAAAAGTAAAAATTAATATAATATTGCAATTTAAAGCAATATTGTCACATGAATACAAATTTTCCAATGAGAACATTTGGCCTCTCCAAAGTCATAAAATGATCCTGGACATTTTTCTTATTTTGTTGTCTCTTGTCAAGAATCTTGTAAAGGGTTACTTCGGAATTTGCCAGACAATGAGGAAGTTATGAGAGCAGTAGGCTCACTATGCCCTGTGCTGCATCAATTGCAGAACACTTGTTTCACTGTTTTAGCCAGTAGATGCATGTAGCTTCCACGATGCAATTTCATCCCTGTTTGGGAACAGGTCCTGTGCTATGCAAGTTCTGTTTCTGTAACCGTGCCTCTCCTACTGAAAGCACAGGTGGAGTGTGTTTGTAGATGTAACATAGTATGCCTTTTGGCAAGCTTCAGTGGCAGGTTCTAAACTATGAAATTTTAAACTACAGAACTACTATAGAACTTTCTTAAATGCAGGGCCAGACAATGTAAATTTACAAATCTTGAACTCAGCACAAATTCTAGGTGGGTTGGGAAGAATTTGTAAGCAATTTAGTTGCCTTTTAGCAGCCAGAGCAATGCTGAGTACTGGCTGGACCATCTGAAGTAGACAACTATACCTGCAGAAGTAATTGGAGCCAAACCCTGATATCCCACTAGTGTAGAGGGAGCAAACGCTGTTAGAACCTACAAAATCCCATAAACTAGTAACACAAAATAATAGTTCTGTGGGGAAATCTATGTAAAAGCTTCTGATGAAGTCAAAATATGCTGAGCAGTATATGTGATTTGAATTGACCTTGTGCAAACTCTTCAGTGCAACTTTAAAATGCAGATCAAGACAATGCCTTTAATCTAACAATTAATTTTCAGAAAGCGTTCCCACTGTGTGTATTTTAAATGCTAATTTTAATCAGTGTAAGAGACATTTAATCTAGACATGGATCTCTAGCCCTTTTGAGAGCAATAGGATTTTCACAGTGTAGCCTCACAGTAGTCTGATGAGCCTCCTCTGCAGTCATATGAAGAGACTCTTAAATGAGAAAGTATTGTATTTTGGCAGCTTGCGACTTGGAAAATGTTTCCAGCTGTTTACTTGAATTTGAAATACTAAAGGCTAAGTTTCAATGTGTTTGGGCCTTTGTTGCTACAAAAATCTCTTGTTTGCTTGTGTTACTGTATGTTGATACCACTAATGTAACTCCTGGTGAAACAGAAATAAGAAAACCTGGGAATGGCAATGAGAAATCAGTGATAGGAAAGTAACAAAACAGTTCTGTACTGTTACACCATGTGGGAGAGAACGGTGTGTGTTACAACAAAATAGAAAACAGCATGGTGTATAGTGGCATGTGTGAAGAAAGCTTTCCTTTATGTGCCACCATTTTTCTTTGCCTGTAACTGCTTTCAGTTTTCAGCTTATAAAAGGTGGAAGCCAGGGCAGGTGGCCTGGTAAGAATACAGGGATGCTGTCCTGGGAGCTTGGGACCAGGTTAGGAAAGCTAAGGCCCACATAGAATTAAACTTGGCTAGGGATGTGAAAGATAATAGGAAGGGATTCTATAGGTACATTGCAAATAAAAGACAGACTAGGGACAACGTGGGCCACCTCTGGAAGCTATCAGGAGAGCTATCTACCCTGGATTTGGAGAAGGCTGACAGTCTTAACGACTTCTTTGCCTCAGTCTTCACTGGAAAATGCTCTGACCACACCACCCAAGTCTTGAAAGACAGATGCAGAGACTGTGAGAATGAAGACCTTAAGCCCACTGTAGGAGAGAATCTGGTTTGACACCATCTTAGGAACCTGAATGTACACAAGTCCATGGGACCTGATAGAAATCCATCCCTGGGTCCTGAAGGAGCTGGCAAATGAAGTTCCTAAGCCACTGTCTGCCATATGTGAAAAATCATGGCAGTCAGGTGAAGTTCCCAATGACTGGAAAAAGGGAAATATAACCCCCATTTTCAAGAAGGGGAAAATGGATGGCCCAATGAACTACAGGCCAGTCAGTCTCACCTCTGATCCTGGTAAAGTCTTGGAGCAGATTCTCCTGGAAGGCATGCTAAGGCACATGGAAAAGAACAAGGCGCTTGGTGACAGCTAGCGTGGCTTCACTAGGGGGAAATCCTGCATGATCAATCTGGTGGCCTTCTATGATGGGCTGCAGAAGTGATGGACAGGGGTAGAGCAGTTGATGTCATCTACCTGGACTTGTGCAAAGTGTTCATCACTGTCCCACACAGCATCTTTCTCTCTAAGTTGGAGAGACATCAATTTGATAGGTGGACCACTCTGTGGATAAAGAACTGGCTGGATGGCAACACACAAAGTTGTGCTCAATGGCTCAATGTCCAGCTGGAGACAAGTAACAAGTGGTGTCCCTCAGGGATCGGTATTGGGACTGGTCTTGTTCAACATCTTTGTGAGTGATATGGCCAGTGGGATTGAGTGCACCCTCAGTGAGTTTGCCAATGACACCAACCTGTGTGGTTTGGTTGATATGCTGGAGGGAAGGAATGCCATCCAGAGGTACCTTGACATGCTTGTGAGGTGGGCTGATGCCAACCTGATGAAGTTTTACCATGCCGAGTGCAAGATCCTACACCTGAGTCAGAGCAATCCCAGGCACAGCTACAGATTGGGCAGAGAAGAGATTCAGAGCAGCCCTGAGGAGAAGGACTTGGGGCTGTTGGTTGATGAGGAAATGAATATAAGCCAGCAGTGTGCACTTGCAGCCCAGAAAGACAACCGTATCCTGGGCTGCATCAAAAGGAGCATGACCAGCAGGTTGAGGGAGGTGATCCTGCTGCTCTACTTTGCTCTTGTGAGACCTCACTTGGAGTACTGTGTACAGTTCTGGCGTGCACCACATGAAAAGGGCATGGAACTGTTGAACAAATTCAGAAGAGGGCCATGAGGATGATCAGGGTACTTGAGCACCTCCTGTATGAAGATAGATTGAGAAAGTTGGGGCTGTTCACCAGAAACTGCTGAAGGACAGGGTGGTTCAAGTCAGTTTGCTGAGGTAAAAGCCATCCAGCTGGCCTTGGACATTGCTGAACAAGAAAAGTGGCCAGTACTTTATCTCTCTATTGACTCATGGATGGTGGCAAATGCCCTGTCGGGGTGGTTGCAGCAATGAAAGCAGATCAACTGACAATGCAGAAGTAAACACATCTGGGCTGCTGCACTGCAACAAGATGTCGCTGCCCGGGTGGAGAACCTGGTGGTGAAGGTAGGTCATGTAGATGCTCATGTATTCAAGAGTCGGGTTGCTGCAGGACACCAGAACAACCAACAGTTGGATAGAACTGCTAAGATTGAAGTGGCTTAGGTAGACTTATATTGGCAACATGAAGGTGAATTATTTTTGGCCCGGTGGGCCCATGACACTTGAGGCTATCAGAGCAGAAACGTAACATACAGATGGGCTCATGTTCGAGAGGTGGACTTAACAATGGACACTATTTCCCCAGTTATTCATGATTGTGAAATGTGTTACGATTAAGCAAGCTAAACAGTTAAAGCCTCTTTGGTATGGAGGATGATGGCTGAAGTACAAATAAGGAGAGGCCTGGCAGATTGATTACATCACACTCCCACTAACCTGCCAAGGCAAGTGCCATGTGCATACCATAGTGAAAGCAACCACTGGATGGCTGGAAACATATGCTGTGCTCCACGCCACTGGCTGGAACACTACCCAGGCCTTGAGATCAGTTTTTTGGTGACATAGCACCCCAGAGAGAATTGAGTCAGACAAAGAGATGCATTTCCAGGGCAACCTTATAGACACCTGAGCCAAAGAGCATGGCATTGAGTGGGTGTATCACATCCCCTACCATGCACCAGCCTTTGGGGAAATCAAACAGTACAATGAGCTGTTAAAAACTACACTGAGAGCAATGGGTGTTGGGACTTTCAAACATTGGGATACATATTTACCAAAAGCCACCTGGTTGGTCAACACCAGAGGATCTGCCAACAGGACTGGGCCAGACCAGTCAGTACTTTTACGTACTGTAGAAGGGGATAAAGTTCCTGTGGTGAACATAAAGAATTTTCTTGGGAATATAGTCTGGGTTATTTTTGCTTCAGGTTAAGGTAAACCCACTTTTGGGATTGCTTCTGCTCAGTGACCCAGACATACTTGGTGGATAATGCAGAAAATGGGGGAAATATGATATGTCCCTCAAGGGGATTTGATTTTAGGGCACAACAGCTAATTAACTCAATTCTATGCTGTTACCTGCTACGTAGCACTCTTATAGCCCACCAACTAGACATCTTCAGGTCACCAGCGACTGGCTCTGACTTTCCCCCTGGCCATTATCCCAACAAAGAATGAACTTTGATGAAACTGGATGAGCTCAGCAGTGACCAGACTGCTGAGACAACCTCAAGATGGGTTTTTCTACTTAGAGAACCACTTGTTTCCAAACCCCATGATTCTCCCTGCAATAGTGTAATATTAACATTAATGTTTTCTAAAACTTTTATAAGGAGTTTAATTTCAGACATGCCTGTAACTCATGAGCTGCGTTGATTTGAAGCTTTATGTAATAGTACCCACCAAACAGTGAAGTATTTTTTATTTAAAATTTGCAATTAGAGTCATATTAATGAAGGTGCTGTCCTAGGAGGACTGGGAGAGGGGTTATGACAATAAGAGCACTCTATTCCACATAGAGGAATGGTTTTGCTTGTTAGCTGTGGTGAAAGGCAAGTTGAAAGCATAGAAAAAGGTGGTTAAGCAGGAGATGGATCTGAGTAGTGATGTTGGCTGTAGTTTATACTCACTGATAACCATCACGATAAGCGAAATTTTACCCGATTTTCTTCTGTATGACTGCTTTACTGCATCTGCAGTCTAATGTGAGTTGGGACATTTTAATGGCTCCCCTACTGATCCTTGCTAGTCACTGTAATAAAACAAATCATGTTTCTTGGATGAGATGTATACAAAACATGCAGATCAAAACCTGTTACTTCTTGTAATAATTTTGTGATTTATTTAACGTTGCAGAAAGCCTAACTAGCACAGTTTTTCCTCTGAGTAACAAATTCTAGTTTTTTAGGATTAGAATCTCCCCCTTCCCCTCCACCCTCCCCACCAAACGTATGTGTTCGCATTTCTGTTATCACAGTAGTAAAATTAATGTGTCATGAGTGGCAATGAGAAATAGCTAACAAAATTACCAACAATGGGTGTCTGTAGTAGTTTCAAGCTCAAAATAATTGTGAGTTCAAATCAAGCTTTGCATTTATTTGTATTCAATAATGATGAGTGATTTAAAATGTTAGTTGAATTTAGAAGCTGCTTTCTTCAAAATCTAAAACTTCAAATCAGAAATACAGTCTGAGGTTTTAAAAATGTTTAGCAAAATTCTGGGTTTCATTTTGCAAAATTATGGAATCTGGTTTTACTTTCATGAATTTATCTTAATTTTTATGATATGTTAGCATGTACTATAGCAGGAAAATAAAGTTGTAAAAGCATTTAATTCTTAAGGAATATTGACCTTAGTACTGATAAAAACATTGTTTTTAGCATCTCATTTTGTTGTGCATAGTGCACTGGGGAGATTCGGTGATGGCGGGGTTATTGTGGTGTCTACTAGATGATGCTGACTGTAGATGGCTTATTAATCAGGTTATAGTAATGAAACTGTTTAATTATGGCTAACATATACTGCAAATTTATAACATTTGATAGTCTCAAATTTTGAGTTTCTAGTTCTAAATGAAAACTAAGTTTATACGTGTGTTTGCGTCTTTTATGGAAAAGGTACAAAAAAAAATAAAAACCAAAACATTTTACTCAGAGGCAGCAAGAGGTTACTGACTTTGGTAAAACTAAACCTCTAAGGATCTTCTTCCCCCTCTGAGACTGTATTTCTCAAAGAAAAATCACTGTGATCAGTCCTATAAACTAGGATTACTGCTTATAGCACTACTGTTTCTCTGTGCCAACTTTACTTATATGTTGTAATTGCCTTCTTCCTTTATATTCTGTATGGCAGACTGCTATTATACAGGCTGAATGTATATGAAAGAGGGGAGTAAATGCTGAATACATTTCTTCATTTTGAATTATTAGAGCTCGTTTGTTAAGTAGGCATTGCTGCAATTGAAGCCCATGGGATGAGGAATGAGCCTCATGGGTGATGGGGTGAGCGCTTAGTGCCATGAAATAAAAATGTTTAATTCATATCTATTACTTTTCCATTTACTTCTATAAGGACTAGTATAGAATAGAACTGAAAAGTTATTCAGTTTGGATTGCCTATGATCAATCTGATTCCAGGATTAATTAATTCAATTGCCTGCAGTTTTTCCTTAGCTATTTTATTGATACCAACTGAAGAATACTGATGCTCAGTTTCAATTATACATACAAGCTAATCAGCACAAGTACTGTTAAGATCAGGCACTTTGTCTAGATGTAGAATATATAATTACTTTGATATTAATCTTCTAATCCTTGCCCCTTCCAAAAATTATATAAGGGAGGAACTACTTTATATTTTGAGTGAAATACACTCCATGTATGTATTTTTTCTCCTTTCCCTCCCCTAATTTTGCATTTCTTGCTTAGATTCCAGGCCATTTTCTGCAACAACCACTGAACCTGGTAGATTTAGAAAGCTTGTGTTATTTAGTAAAAATCTAGTAGTTTTATCTCTGGGTTCTAAATTCTGTCATATAGCCTCCTGTTCACTTCAGAGAACAGTTTATGTAAGTTTTACTTTCATTATCAAATTGTTTTAAAAAACACAGGATGATTTGGCTGGTTTATGTGCTCTGCTGCTTTCATTGCTCTAAAATTGATTATTTCATGAACTTTAATGATATCATTATTTCACTACAAGCTATAAAATACTGATGTGCCAAGAATATGAAGTGAATCTGATTCTTAGCTACTCAGCTTTTCCATCTTAAGTGTAGAGATAGTAACCTCTTCAAGTGCACAAATAGGGTGAGAAGTGTAGGTAAAGGAAACCTCCTGCATAATTCTGATGTGGCTGTTCTGTGATTTGTTGCTAGCATTGAAACTCTCAAATTGGCCTGAATAGGTTAAGAAAAAGTTATCTGAGCTAATACTAGCGTTTCTATGATCACTTGTACTTAATTTTGTGGTCATACTGGACTAATTTCCATTACACTGGGAGGTTTTGGGTCATCAAGCAGTCATCCTCATCCTGACTGAAAGCTTGCTCTAGGATCACTATATTTGCATCATTTTTAAACCTTACAGTTTCATGATGCTACAATATCATGTTGCAGATCTTGATAACAAAGGATTGGAGCAAGTACAAGAAACTTAACAAAGTACCTGGGTCTGTCACAATTATTTTATGTTGCAACATTAGTTGTTGCAATGTTACTAAAAGCATTACTTCAGGTGTGTTCAGATGATGTAACTTGTTCATTAACAATTTAATTATTTTTCTTTTTACTGAAAATCCCCAAACCTCTCATTGCACCAGTTGTAATGTTGATTTACAAATGATCTCTTTCAACCATGGCTTCATTCTATTTCCAGTTTAGTTTCACTTCATGTGGAAAAATTCCTTTTAAGCTCTGAAAATGCTGCTGTTATTTTCTCACTTCTCACTCCCATTCAAGTTGATGGTTTCAGAACATGATGTGATCAGAATGTGCCTGTTAAAAGTGGGTTGTTTTGTGTCACAGTAAATCCATTTCAGTCTTCATCTGTATGACTCCCCAATCTTTAAAACTTCTTAGGCCATTTTAGAATGCTTCCTCCTTTTAGCTCTTAATAATGAGGTCATTGGCACATAAAGAAGGTTGATTTCTCTCCCTGTGTTCCTAATGGCTGCAGTGCATAACTTTGTGGGAAACTTCTGAATAGAGAAAGGTAGAGCTGTTCTAGCACTTGTGTAACTTGTTTCTTTGTACTGAAATGGACTAATTACTGCATTTCTACTGAGGGAAGTATAGAGAGGATGTGAATAAACTTCTTAAGCATTTTCAGGGCAACAGTTTAGCTTCTAGGGAGACCATGCATTTTCCCTGCAGAAACCTTCTCAGTTTTCATTCTATGCCCTACGATTTTGATGAATCTTTACTTGCTGCTGCTATAACTGCTCTTTCCAGTCTGTCTCTTTCACATTAGCACAGCTGTGCTTCTCACATCTTTAATTAGAGTAAATATTTGGCCTCTCAAAGCTGCCCAGAAAGTGAGAAAGAGGAATTAATTTGTGAATTTTTGGGGTTGAGAGATGCAGTACCAATAGAGCTTAAGTTGTTTAGTGTGGAAGAGTTGAGTCAGTGGAGCTGCCCTTTAAGGAGATCATACTAGCTGTCCCTGTACAGAGGGAGGCAGACATGGGGCCTGAGCTTGCAGAGGACAAGCTTCTAGCAGTTGATTGGAAAACTGTGAAGGATTTTTCTGTTGGTTGGACCAGCTGTGTTGAGCTGTCTCTAATTCAACTGCTATTTATACACCGAGGTGTTAAAGTACTTTTCATAGAGGCTCAAATAGTATTTTGTGAGAATGTGGAAAAACCTATAATGAAAAACCTGTAGTCAAATGGAGGTTTGAAGACAAAATGAGAATAGATGGCTATGCTGATACTTAACTCTCATGAGAAACGCATCATGAAATTCGGAAGAGATGAGCTGTGTAAAGATGAAAGCCATAAAGACATGGTACAGCAAGAAAATTGGCAGAAAATTGTCAGACACTTTGACTGTTGGAGGTGCTCAGCACTTTGATCGTTCACTGTCAAAAGTCCTGCAGGTGCTTGGTATATCCAAAACTGAAGCCACCATGGGCTGTAGAAAATGGACACATTTTTTGGTAGAAGGGTTTAGGCCTAATTTTCAAAAACCCCAAAGAATAGAATTTAATAATCAGTCAGATGTTCTGCTCTCTGCTGCATGTAAAATATCTAGTATATTGCTGTATTAAGCCTACAAGCATGTGTACTTTCAATGCTTACAATTTTAAGTGAACAAGATTCCTTTAAGTTGATCAGATACAATGATATCACTACATGTTTTGGAAATGAAGGTGATTTGTCTTCCTTCCAAGGAAAGAAAAAGCAAAATTAGAATTATCAGAAACAGGCTAAAGCAGACTAAATGAAAACAATAGCATCACAATTCACGTCGTCAAAGTATAAAAAATGGGAAAGCAGCAATCAGCGGAGGTGTGTTGATCAATTGTTATTACCTATACAGAAGTTTAGGGGAGAAAGGTGTGAGTATACTGCAAGATCAGAAAGACAAAGGACAAAAATGCACACGCAAGAGGCTATTCACGTTTTAGCAAAATCAGTCCTATAACCCATTAGAGGGGATACTGAGCCTTTTCCATGCGTAACAGTCAAGCCTAAGCAAGCATCTTTGTACAGCTTCATGCAGAGCACCTCTGGAAGCTGGAAAGGTTAGGCAGTCATTCTGAAAGGTCCTGGCTACATTGTTGCCTGCAGTTTCTTAAAGCTATCCAACAAGTGAAAGAATTGCTAAGCTCCTTTATGTTTTTATGCATTGTGCTTCTGTGTGGGCTCTGTAAAAGGTAAACACTGAAACCTTTTGATAACAGAAAAGGTGATTATAGACAGACAAGGGCAGCACACTGAGCTTGAAAACGTTTTTTGGGTTATTTTTTTTGTTTTTTTTTTTTTCAGACAGCTGGAGCTGAAAATGGAAATGTTCATGTAATATTGATTTGGATAGCAGCTTCTGCTAATAGACCAGAAATGTAGCTCTGAGGAATGAGTTTATTAAATGTAACTGTCACTGCTGTAATACCAAAGCTCTTTCTAAAATAGAAGAAAACAAATATTAAATGCATTCCTTATAAAAACAATTTTTTTTCCATTGCCTTTCCCTGCTGGCTTTTAAATTTTTACAGTACTTGCATAGAAAACATTGCTTTTATAAATATAAGAAGTTCAAATGACATTTGATGCTGTTACATTGCTGGTATTTATTGTTTCAGTACAGTAATTTCACCAAATAATAATTTTAATCAGCATAGACACATGAAAAAAATCAAGGGGAAATGAACAGTGACACATTGCGCATCACCCGTATTTTAATTCTCAGGTATACAGGCCCAAATTTGCACTTACATTATTTGAAGTACTAATGGAATTTCTTTCAATTGTCCTAATGTATAAAGCTATTTTTCCACAGTGGTAAATTTACTGATGTCATGTTTTGTATTGATACATTGTATTTGTCTTGCAAAATTAGGATTAGAATGGCTGAATAGTTCACTTGCATTAGGGTCAGTTTAGTTTGACAGGTACATAATTACTATCTGTTTGCAAACAAGCATAACTTTACCTTAATGAAGTTAAATTTTTTGATCTTTGTCTGGAATAGGGAATTCATGGTAAATCTTTGGAAGGTATTACTAATAAAAATGTATTTTGGCAGATAACTGAATTTAAGTCTTACTTTTTCAGCTGAAGCTAGTGCTGTGGTACTGTTTCAAGAAGCAAAAAGCTAGTATCTCAAAAATGATGTCATGCAACTACTTATGCTGAATATAGTCAACATTTAAAATTTCATATATGAATATGCATTCTACATTTTATATATTTTACATGAAGAATGTTTCCAGAAAAAATTACCTTCATTTGCACACTTTGAATGCAAAATCAATTGCAGAAACTGTGATTGCCCATGAAAAAGAAATGCAGTTAATATTGGCAAAATATGTTTAATTTAAATAGATTTAGACTAAGTATCTGTTATTTTGCAGCTAAGATTTCTCTGAAGAAGGAGAACAAAAATGTGTTTTTCAGTATGTTTGACAATTCCATCTTTTGTGTTCAGGAGCTAACTTCTAATTCCTGGAAATGCTTAATACTGTTAACACATTCCATCATATAAATCATGGACTCATAGAACAGTTAGGGCTGGAAGGGACCTTAAGATCATCTAGTTCCATCCCCCCTGCCATGGGCAGGGACACCTCCCACTAAACCATGCCACCCAAGGCTCTGTCCATCCTGGCTAGTGCATCAGCCTGTCGCTCTTGGTGCAAATGTGCTTCCTCATTAGTCCCCTGCAGGACAGCAAAGGGTTCTGGATGGGGATAGCAGATTTAGGAGGAAGGCCCTTGCTTTTAATAGCCCCCTTCCTCTTTTTTGTTGACTTTTTTGTTACTGTTTCCCAGCTTCCTGAGATAGCGGCCTCCTTTCCTGCATGAGTGACAGTGGGCGCTTGAGGCCCCTGCACGGTCTGGTCCTGCAGCAAGCAGTGCTGCTTCCTCTCAGCATCCCTGACATCTTTCAGCCTATTGGCAGCGTCCTGCAGCTCAGCTCCTGTTGCAGGAGGACCTCCACCAGGATGCACTGAGTGCAGCCCTGCCCGTTGTGCACCCTGCCCTCAGGAGAGCACTGCAACCTCCCCTCTCATCGGCTCAGGGTGCTTACGCTGGCCACAGCCAGGGCAGCCAGAGCAGTGCTCTCAGACCTGGCCCTCGTCATAGGGCAAGCGCTCACCATCCTGCTCACCTGCCTGAACTGCCGCACACGCTACCTTGAACCTGCCCTGTTCACCACACTCACCCTCCCTGGGGCAGGTTTTTAACCAGTCAGAGCTCGTGCTGCTACTCCTGGCTCTATCCCCTTCGAGTCAGCTGTGTGTATCAGCTGAGCTGCCCGCTCCTGGGCAAGTCCTGTCGAGGACTTGAGGCTCGCTCCCTGGCTCTCGCAGCTCTGAGTGTAGACTCCTGGAAGCTGAGCTTCCACCTGCTCTTGTGTTGGAGCCATCCTCTCTCAACAAATGTTTTGCCGTCTTGAGAATACATTGACGGCAGTTGTCCCCCCTTGGAGTTGCATGCTGTTGCATATATTTACCATAGTATTTTGCTTGTCTGCCTATGTATTTTGTAGGCTAAATTTACTTGCCCTGGGGGCACATGTACTGTACACAACTGCATTAGTTTAAGAACAGGACTTGCTGTTTTAACACCTGGTCCCCTGTAAAACATCTCTAACACAGATCTGCCAGCTTGAGCTGTTCGTGTAACTGTTTACTCCAGGCCAAAAGAAGTTAGTTTAGTTTATAAGCAATAGGTCTTTGTGTTCATTTTGACTGAACATTTTTGGTATACTATTACTGACATCTAGCCTGGAGAGGGTGAAGATTGCACAGATAGTATGAATGGAGACATTCTGCTTTCAGCTTTAGAAAGTATTCTCTTCAGAACAAGTGTAAACAAATAACACCTATCTTAAGTCTTTCAGTGAATGCCTTACACAAAATAAATTTAAGTAAAGCTGTGATTGGTACAATATTATGTCAGTCATGCTTAAGCACTCCCCACTGATATCAGTGTGGAGTTCTTCACAAATATTAATGTCATAACATCACTTAAACATATGCAGATCATGAGCCCAAAGTTACATTAAATGTTAATATTCCAATAAAAAGGAGCCTGTAGTTATCTTGCTGAAAAAGATTCATAGGCAAATAAGATGTATTAAAAGCACAACACTTTAATTCACTCAGAAGATTGGAACACCCTATAATAGTGTGTTACAAGCGTAACACTTTTAATGCAGTCAGGTTATTGGAACAACTCATACTGTTCCTGCAGAGATAAAATACAAACTAGAATTATTTTATTATAACTAATGTGCCTGTAAAAGTGTCTGACAATGATTGTCCCCAACAGTAGGTATAATGAAAAAATACCTAAATATATGTAAAGATATATTATTACTTCAGTGGACTAAATACAGGTTTTATGTGGCTTTGTTTTCATGTTTTATATTGGTGAAGAAAGTATAAAAGGATCGGGAGGATAGCATACATGATGTGTGATGCCTTTTTGTCTTGGGAAGATTAAGTGTAGAAGAAATGCTATACAGCCTAATTTTGTCTATAGGATAGTTTGGGCAAACAGTGCTGATTGTGAAATTTTATTAAATGGCTTTTGAAACTTGGTAAGATGGACAAGTTGGAAGAATGTTTGAGTTGCTGATGGAGATTTTGCATCTTTAATTTACAATTCTTGTGTTTTCCTTTTGTCTGTTTCCAATTCTCTGAAGATCTTGGTTTCACAAATCTGTCTTGAATCCTATTTGGTAGGAGTGTAGTATTTTATTATTCATAACTAGAAGATGTCTAGCCAGGGACAAAAAATTAATTATAGGTGTTATAACTTCTAATAGAGTATTACTACTGTCAGAGTTCTTCTTGTAACTTGGTAAAAAATGATGAAGTATGTGGGATTTCGTTTAGTGTAACACTATGATTCAGTTAACAAATATAGGAACTAAATGATCTTAAGGTCCTTTCAAACCCTAACTATTCTATGATTCTATGATTCTATACTATTGTTCTAGTTAACAGTAAATGTGAGCATCTCTTCCAGATGTAGTGTACCACAGTGTCTAGTTGACTTTATTTGTAGGATTGGGCTGTGTGATGGGAGAGCTAATTCACGGCAACTGGCTTTTCCATTTAATTCCACTGTCAAACACATCCAGTGTTAGGACTTTCATAGAAGACATACTAAAGTCAATCAAGAAACAATCTAGAGACATTTCTCCATAGAGCTGCATTATTTGTCCAAATGCTGAGCCTAAATGCAAAATAATTAAGATTTAAAAATAAGCTATAAAAATATAGGACGTGCATGAAAATATTCACCTTGTAATATTAGATGTTAGAAGAAGCATTTTCAAGAAGAGAAGTATTTACAGTAGATGGTCATGACTGGAAATGGGGAAACTGCATATACTACTTTTAAATGGTTTTTATTTTCAATGAACTATAAGCAAGTACTTGAGAATTAAGAAAAATATTTTTAGATTTAGAATACTATGTAAAGGGAGGATGTGACAAGCATGTAGATTAAAACATCTCAAGTTAAAAATGCTGTGTGGATTTTTTCACAAATCATTAAAATGCTTAGGTCTAGCTGAGTTTCTCCAAAAACTAGAAAAATTAGTGGTATTGTGCACGAATTCCAGCTTTCATTCCTAGTGTTTCTCAAGAACATTGGTTATAACTAGATATAGAATCATAGATCATAGAATCATAGAACAGTTACAGTTGGAAAGGACCTTAAGATCATCTAGTTCCAAACCCCCTGCCATGATCAGGGACACCTCCCACTAAACCATGCCACCCAAGGCTGTGTTCAAACCAGCCTTGAACACTGCCAGTGATGGAGCATTCACAGCTTCCTTGGGCAACCCATTCCAGTGCCTCACCACCTGCACAGGAAAGAAATTCTTCCTCATGTCCAATCTAGATTTCCCTGTTTAAGTTTGAACCCATTACCCCTTGTCCTATCACTACAGTCCCTCATGAAGAGTCCCTCCCCAGCATCCCTATAGGCCCCCTTCAGACATTGGAAGGCTGCTATGAGGTCTTCTCCAGGCTGAACAGCCCCAACTTTCTCAGCCTATCTTCATAGGGGATGTGCTCCAGTCCCCTGATCATCCTCATGGCCCTCCTCTGGACTTGTTCCAACAGTTCCATGTCTTTTTTATGTGGTGGATGCCAGAACTGTACCCAGACTCCAAGTGAGGTCTCACAAGAGCAAAGTAGAGGAGCAGGATCACCTCCTTTGACCTGCTGCTGGTCATGCTTTTTTTGATGCACCCCCGGATACGGTTGGCTCTCTGGGCTGCAAGCGAACACTGCCAGCTCATGTTCATTTTTTCATTCACCAGCACCCCCAAGTTCTTGTCCTCAGAACTACTCTGAGTCTCTTCTCTGCCCAGTCTGTAGCTGTGAGTTGTTAAGGTAATAATTACTTGAAAATCTTAAAAAAATCATTAATAATATTTATCATGACAGATGAAATTTATTTCATTCCAATTTAACTGTGACCTCAGGATAAGCTATTACTAAAAGGAGATCCAAAAGTTTTGGCACCATTCTGGTAGACACTGAGCCTTGGTTTTCTTTCCTTTCTCCTTGTTGTGTGGAAAGAGGATTAATAGTGAGCAGCTGTCAGTCTGCATTGGCGTTGTAACATACTGTGCTCCTGCACATTTGTGTTTCTCATAAAAGGACACAATTTCCAGGTTTCTTGCTTTTAGTGGGCAACCTGCCTACCACCTGACAAAGTGAATTAAAACAGAGATAGTGTGAACTAAGCTAGCCTTGCATTCACCTTCTGTTCTGCTAGTGAATGGAGCAAGGCTATGGAGCTCTCCTGGATTTTAAGAATCAGTTTGCTAATAGGGAAGTTAAGTGTAAGTGTTCAACTGCATGTTGTGCCTCTGAAAAAAAAAAAAAAAACACATTAATTTTTGAGGTAATTTTCATATGGTTTCATTTAAAATGTAGGCGATTATATACTTCAATGATCATACCATTGAAATTAGTGTACTACTGACTTAGTGAGTGTATGCTGGATCTGTTCCTGAAATTCCGTTTTATTTCTTTTTCTGCAGCCCAGGGTAGGTGACAACAAATCGCATCTCATTAAAATGCACTGCAAAGAGCACTCATAATATGCAGGTTCTCAATGACTCCATGAGTTAAGGAAAAATTCTTTTAAATTGCTATTTATGTTTGGGTCTTTTTGGTGTAATCGAAGATTGGCCCTTCAATAAGCTCCAAAGCTTTCTGAAGCTCATGAATTAACTTCTAAGCAAAATATCCTCTTGGCTTCCAGTCATGTTCAATGCTGAGACATGCTTACCATGGCTACACATTTTATCTTTTGATGGTAATGGGTCAGGTTAAGCTTGTTTTTCTAGCAATTTTTGTTTCTTAACTCATCCTACACTATCATTGCTGATATATCTATATATATAATATATAGATATATTAAAAGCAGATATATTTCGTCTTAAGAGAAAAAAGGCTAAGTCTAATGTGAGTTGTTAGCATGGTGCAATTGCAAGTAATACAATAGCAGGTCTGGAGGAATGAAAAGCCTGTAGGTAGCTTGAGTCTTTTAATTGAATGCTTGTTGAGTTTCCTTGGTTGTTGCTTAGCCAGTATGATTTAATAAAACCATTTATCATTTATTCTATGCATCACTCAGTGTTAACTATTACTGATAGTAAGAGGAAAATAAGTGAAGAAAGATCATGGTAAACTGTTATGGGAATCACTAAGTTTGTACAGGGCAAGTAATGGTATAATATCTGTAGTGGAAACAATAGGTCTGGGGAATATATTTATATTATACATATATTATCATAATTATACATTAATCATTGAAAGAAGTCTGTCCATTACATCAACCAGAGGAAAAGCAGTTGAATTAATCACAGAATCACAGAGGTTGAAAGGAGCCCCTGGTGATTACCTATTTTAATCCCCCTGATCAAAGAAAGTATGCTAGGGAAAGTTGATCAAGGCTGTGCCCATTCAGGTTTTTAATAACTCCAAGGTTGGGAACTGGAAATCTGGTTTAATATTTGTTCACCCTTGCAACGAGAAAAAGGTTTTTTTGTTTGTTTTATGATCAGATGGAATTTTTCAGCTGTCCACTAACTCTTGTTCTTTCACTGGACATCAACTTTATTCTGGTTCTATCTTTTTTTATTGTCTTCCATCTTATGTTAAGCTCATTGAGTACATTCACTCATCAGCTCCTGTATCACTTGTGTCAGGATGTTGTTATTGAGTCCTCCATGGAATGCTTTATGCCCTGCTGTGTTGTCCGTCCAGCAGGTATTCAGGGGGTTCATGTCCCCCTTGAGGATCAGGGCCTGCAAAGGTGAGGTTTCTTCCATTTGCTTGAAGTCATCATCTGTGTGCTCTTTCTAATCACTTCACGAAAGACAGCCACAATAATGTTGCCCATGTTGTTCTTTCTTAAACCAGATAGCTGAAAGTGCTCAGGTTTTGAAAAATTCTTTTGTGCAAAAAAAAATAAAATTTGGAAATTTGAAAATTGTGCAAAATTCTGTGCTATTTTGACTGTACTGCAATGTTGGGGTTTGATTTGTTTTTTGTTTGTTTTGGTTCTGTTTTTTTTTTTTTTTTCAGAAGTGACTTAAAGGGCTTAATCAATATTAAAATTAATGTAAATTAATGAAAATCTTAACTAACCATTAAGAAAGCTGGGCTGGCTTGTAATGCATAACTCAGCTTTTGCATTTGTGAGTTAAAATGACCTTTCATTGCCCACAGGAATTAAGTGATAAAGACAGGTAGAATGGTGAGTGGGGAGAAAACACCAACCTTGGAAGTAATCTTCCCAGAAACCTAATTAGTCTTTGGAATTAAAATTAAGAGGGTTTTTCAGAAGGTAGTAGTAGACACTTTCTTCCCACATCAGCTGCTTCTGAAGGGAGTCAGTAAATTATATTATGTTAGTAAAGCCTTGGAATGCTAATGGAAAAATTTCATTACATTTAGAAATTATTCCACAGTAGAAGGAGGGTTCTTGTCAACTCTGACACAGAGTGTTATTTTTCTAAATCTTAAACCAAAATTTCAGTGCTACTAACAAAAGTATTACTCAATTGAGTTATTTTCCTTAATCTGATATTGGTATGGCATTCAAAACCCAAGAATTTGGAATTTACAGTGCTTATTTTAGTTCTCAAATCCATTGGCCACTTTTGGCTTGTTTTAAAAGTCTGCTACCTTTATATCTTTTTCCAAATATCAATCTCACATAATACAAAATTGTTATATGCTCACAATTTCAACAGTGTAATGCAGAAAAAAAAAATGAAAGAAGTTTCAGACCCTGGTTCAAGAAGTCATTTCAGAATTTCCTTCCTTTAAATGCACAAACAAGATAGGACATATGAATAGCCAATCATTTACTGCTTTTTCTCTTTCAGTCTAGTTGAGACACTTAAGCTCAAGGACACAGAGCTGATTTTAAATTTGTAGATGCTGTCGTGGTTGAAGCCCAGCTGGTAACTCAGAACTGCACAGCTACTTTCTCACCCCAGGAGGGATGGGGAGGAGAATTAAAAGAATGTAACTCCCACAGGTTGAGATAAGAACAGTCCTGTAACTAAGTTATAACACAAACCACTACTGTTACCACCAATAATGATAAGCGGAGAGAATGTAAAACTAAAAGGGAAAAAGGAAAAGAAAATTATAAACACAAGTGATGCCCAGTACAGCTCCTCACCACCTGCAGACCAATACTCAGCCTGACCTGAGCAGTGATCTGGCCTACCAGGTAACTCCTCCCAGTTTATATATGGGGCATGAGGTGCTGTGGTATGGCATACCCCTTTGGCTAGTTTGGGTCAGGTGCCTGCTTCCTCCTGGTTTGTCATGACCCTCCTCACTGGCAGAGCATGAGGCTGAAAAGTCTTTGATCGGATTAAACATTACTTGGCAACAGCTAAATACACTGGTGTATTGTCAGCACTGTTCTCAGGCAAAAGTTGAAAACACATCACTTGCACCAGCTAAGAAGGAGAAGAGTGATTGCTACAGCTGAACCCAGGATAGCTTCTTTCATTGTAGAACTTGTAGAATTCTATTTGTATGTGATTTTATTCATGTTATACCTGGAATCATAGGGCTATCAGGACAAAGAACTATGTGCTTATAACATGTATATATTTAAATTAGTTTTATCTTGTCCATAGTAACACAGAAATGAAGTTTGAAAAGTGGAAATGTAACAAAACTATGTATTGGTAAAACAGGCCAGAAAGCAAAATAATTGTCACTTGGTAATTTGTCTGGGGTAACTACAAGCAGCTGCTAATCTAAATATTCAGGTATTTTGCACCAATTTCTGGTATTTTTACACCAATTTCTTATACCTTTCCCCCCCCCTTATTTTTGCTGCTGTAGGTGTGTCTTCTCCTTGTTATATGGAGCTTAACTTGCATGATGTAACATATGTTATGAAGTAACAAGAATGCAGCTAAAAGTATTTTAATTTAATAATTGTGCCTTCAGTCAAAATATAATACATTTCATTTAGTGAGTTCTGAAACAGCTGGAAGGAAATTTAATATTTCTTTTAGTATAAATATTGAAATTTGGGTTTATGTATTGATGTTGTTGTAAATAATGGAAAGTGACTATCTAGTGCTTTTTCTAGGTGCGATCATGAGAATTCTCATGAAATGAGCTAATGGCTCAAATGACAGTAATACAAGGAAATAGTAAAAAGATAAAATTGAAAACTATGTCAGTATAACAAATGTCATTGCAATCCTGTGCTCATCCATCACCGAAACTTCTGAAAGTTTTTTATGATTGCTTATAGAAGTGTTTTGCATGTTTTTAAAAATTGGATCTTGCAAAACCTAGACTTAAGGTGAACAAAATGGATTTAGTGAGGGAGAGAAAGTCAAATATCCCTGAATAAATCATGTCAATATCTTTTTTGCTAATTTACAACAGTTCAATGTGCTCCTAAAGTTGAGCATAACTATAAGTTTCTTCCATCTTCTATTCTGCAGTTATGCAGTAGTGCAAATGTATTACTCTGTTCCTCTTCCACTGGCCCTGCTTTGAGAAGAAACATTGAGTATCTGCTTGAAAGCAGACTCGACAATAAAACAAACCAAAGAACAAAACCACAAGAAACTACCCAAACTATTTCCCCAGGCATACACATTGTGTAGAGGAATTCCAGCTTCTAGAGTCTTGGTTACTGGGGTGTGACATCCTGATGTCAGAGGTTTGTGTTAATAGTTTCTTAATGAAATTGGGATTTCTGAAATTGCAGTACCTGGGGAAGTAACTCATGCCAGTTTAGAAATATCTTATTGTTTAGTGCTATCTTAGAGTTACTGTTCTCACCATTTTACAAAATCCCGGTGGGATTAATTAGTGTGATAAGAAAAGCTAGAGAAGACTTACAAAGCTTCCAGCATTGCATTCAGTATCACTGGCAGTAAAAACATTCTGTAACACAAGGGGAATTTGTCATTTGTCTGAATATTAAGTGCTTACAAAGTCTTTAGGCTGTTTTCTACAGGAGATAAGCTCTTACTTGAGTAGGCAATTAATAAATTGTAATACCTAACACAACTATTAGTGTGGGTTTGTCAGTTTAGCATTGTTAATGGAAGTGTTTAAGTAATCCAGTGCCCCACAAAATCATTATTCCTCTTCAGTCTCTGCCTTAGACTCTCTCAACTACAATTCTCTTTAAGGTTCTATGGTGCGTAGTATGTAAAGAGCCCTTTTTCTCCTTTCTGGGGCACACACAGAGGTACATGGCTAGTCATACTGCTGAAAGATACTTTCTGTAGCTTAAAATCTGAGCTACAAAAGTTTCAAATAGCAAATGTAATCCTTCTGATATGACAAACCTTGTATATACTATTATGGCAGATGTGTGCTCATCTATTTTAATTCGTATTTGCAGATGAAAATTAAGGGCTCTGACATATTCGCAGTGGAAGCTATCAGTATTGTAGAGGATACCTTCAGTGAAATAGTGATGCTTATCTGGAAGATATGTTTATTACTCCACACTGAGCTTTCAGACTGTTGGACCTTTATGTCCATGTCCTTGAGTCACTGACATTGTTTATGAACCATGCAGCATACTTCATTAACAAGGTTAATATCAGAGATTTCCTGAGGCTCAGTGCATGCTATAGTAAAATATGTCACCAAAGCTGCTTGCTTAGTTTGTGCTAGATCTTTAATTGCTTCCTCAAAGTGTCTGCAAAACTGAAACCACCACCAGTAATGAGAACAGTTAAGTTTTTTTTGGTACTGCTACCAAGCGGGATTAGAATTCAGGCCAAAGACTTTGATTTTTTGTTCTGGGTTCTGTGACATAGTTTTTTTTACCAACTGCTGCTGTTGTGGTTTGCTTGTTTGTTTGGGTTTCTTTAAGCCAGTATTCATCCTTATGTAGTTACTAGCTGTCATTATTAGCTAGTTACTGTGTGCATCTTTGACATGATCTCTTCCACTGGTCCCTCTTTTGATCAATAGATGCATTCTGTTGCTTTTTCTTGCTCATCTGAAGGCTTTCTGAGTGTTCTTTGTGTGGCTAGGGTTTAGCTAAAGCAGCCAGGGTGATATTGTTTCCAATGTATGTTGTAAATTCCTGTAACTGTCAGTGGCTGAGAGGAAAAAAAACCAAAATATCCAAATCAATGCCAAAGGAGTAACTTATTGTGTGCTGGGCTTTGGAAACATTGATTTTCTTTGATATGTGTCCATTTTTATCTCAAAGATCACTGGGGTTGTGATAGCCTGTTGGCTTTTTTGAAACCAAGCACTTTGTCTTCTTTTCCATGGCCTTGATTATATATGCTTATGTACTTGTATCATGAGACATGTAATTGTGTTTCAGATGCTATCTAAAATCTGACAGAGACAAATTTAAGTTGGTGGTCCAGTATAATAATAACAGAAGTAGATAGATGTTTAAAGAATAAGGTCAAAAAGTTTCAAAGATTAATCTGAATCCATCAACATTTTGTTTTACTTTTGCAGTTTCCCTTATTGCGTTCTTTTTGTGCTCAGACTGTTCATTTTAGACTGCATCTAAAATGAGCTTCAGCCACAAGTCATGTCAGGGTCACTATCCACAGAGTCTAAATACAGACCCCAAAATATAAACAGTACATGCAACTTCACTGAAAGTACTGGGTAGGTGCCTTAGTAGAGCCGAAACTGTAAGATCTTTGAGCTTTGCTTTTACAGTGTCTTGAGTGAAATGTGTGCTGACGTGTGTGCGTTATGTCCATCTTCCAGCTTTAAAAATTCAAGGGTCATGGGTATTGAAGAGGGGATCATTAAAGTGAATTATTAGTATAGATTGAGGACAGCTAAACGAAATGTGTCTGATGAATTTCTGTTAAGAATTATTTATCAGTTCTGTCCTGCTTTCATCAAATGAATGTTATGCTTTGAAGTTCCGTTATGTTCCATTATGGTTTCCAAAATTTTTGCAAACAAATGAAAAATGCTTCAAATGTTAAGTATTTTCTTATTTTATATAAGCAGTGATAGTGAATTATTTGAAGTTAGGTGAAATCTGCATAAAACAGGAAAGAGCTTTTTTAAAACTTAATATTTTTAAAAATAAATATTTTGTTAGAGCTTTGTTTGAAAACTTATAATACATGAATGCTGTGAGTACAGGCAGTGTAAATACGAGCAGACTACTTACTTGTAGAGCACAGAGCTGGAAATAGTTGTTCTCAGCCTCAGATCGGGCCCCTGTACCACACCTCGGGTGTCTGTGTGGGCGCCGCTAGTAACCGCCATTGCTTCACTCTGTATGAATTGTGTTTACACCAAAGAAAGCAAGTGCAAATGGAAGCACTTTCTTGAAATATTTATTATCTGAATGCTAATTTTCTTCTCCAACTAGCGTTCTACTATTTCTGTCTAATACGATGATATCAAGAGGGAAGACTGAAATGAGTTATTTTATGTCTTGCTCCAGACAGCACACTAGCCTTGGGCACCAATTAAAGTTCCTGTAGTAGAAGGCAGGTTACTGAATAAGAGGAGTCTTGTCAGCTCCTTTCTTTCTCATTTAGGCTTTGAAAGTTTGTCAATAAAATTTCTGCCCCTCTGAGATACTTTTCTGCCTTTTTTCAAAGAAAAAGGCATCCTTCCCAGAAAATCTTTCCTGAGATTTAATGATGAATTTTACTGCTAGGGTACTACAACCATTTTAACATTTTCAACCACAGTCTCATTTTGTCACTGCAGCACTGAATTATTTTGTCACTTTGTATTTTAACGGGAGCTAGGATCTAGTTGAAATTGAAATGAGCTGCTGCAGTTCATGGCATTCAATTTTTCTAGTCCACACCTCATCAACATATGCACCAAGCTGCTTCTTTCAGACTTGCACTTAAAGCATTTATATAAATAGCAATGTAGCTATTTCAGGGATGAAAGGAATTTATAACTTCTATAGAAGAGGGTACTTTATAATTGATTTTTTTATTTACTTATGGACATCTGCACCAGAAAGTACTTTCTGTCTTCTACTGTGAAGCAAAGTGAAACTAGAAACCGCCTGATTGGAATAGCTTATTTTCCATTCCCCTTTTCTCTTGCTAACACTACCCCTATTTTCTCCAGCCATATTCCTTTACTTACTTTGCTTATTCTGTTACTTTTTTCTTTGCCTGTGTTGTCTCCCGTAGAGCTTCCAGCTAACCTGCAGAACTGGTTCAAAAGCTATCAGTTCAGCAAGGCAAGAAAGCACAAGGCAAGCTAGATCCAATTGTTATAGCAGGAGGAGTTGTCAGGATTTGTGAAATCCTGAAGATGATGAAAGAGAAAATGATACTTAAAATCCCACTGGAAGCTAGAATGTTCCAAGTAATTTTTCTGTATTTAAACAATAGGAATCCAGATACTAATAGGAAAACAAATTGGGATACGCCAAATTCCAAATTTCTTTGTTTCCTTCCTTCTCTTGGGCTAAAATGATAACTCTATAGGGGTAACCAGTGGTTGCCTATTGACTTGGTATTTCTTCCTGAATCATTGAAAGTGCAGAAAAGTGTTTGAAATGTCAAAAATATATGCTCTGAAGTTCATCTCAGGAATGTTACCAATATCACTTTGCTAATGTGTTAAAGTTATGAGTATATTTACAGAAAAGGGTAAATGTATTATACTGAATACTTATTACATATAGTGTTACAGTTTATGAACTGTCCAAATGATGAGTTAAAGAATGAAATAGATCAGGGCAGTATATAAGTGGTTTCCTTCATATTTTTGTTGCATTTTAGTTGAGAAATTTGTCTTGTGTTGATGGTTTTGTTTTAGTAGTTGGGAAATATAAACACCCACTCAAAAGGTATTTTTCTATTTCACAGTAATAAAAATGATCTACTCAACAAATGGTTACTGCCAAAACACAGCAGCCTTTATTTGAAAATCTGCTTTTTTTTTTTTTCTGAGGTATCTTATTAATCTCTGATATTTTTCCTGTGGGATATTTTGTACTTCAATAGTTTCACAGAAGTGCAAGCCACGGAAAATAGAGGTCTGTGATTTTTTTTTGTGCTTGAGGATTAGATCATGGCAATGCAATCCATTCTGAGGAAATGACAGCGTGTAAGTACAAATTGGGGCCAAGTTAATCCTTGGGTCCTTTCTGTTGTATTTCATTTTCTGGTAAGAAAATAACCTCCTACTAGCCTACTGAAAGAAGTTAAAAAAACAGATTGTTTTCATAATAACTGTGAAATAGATTTGCTCTGTAATGAAAAACGCTTTCTTTTTCTTTTTTTCTTTATGCATTGAATATATGTGTTATATATATAATGCATATAATATATATAATATATATGCATATATGAACATTATGCGTTTATGCAGAGAATAGCCTCAGCTGTGGCCTTATTTAGGATAGCAGCCACAGCCATGTTAAAACTATTTGTACACAGCCATGCAGAGTAAAAACTATCTGTAGAATATGTAACTATATGTAAAAACTATCTGTACACTATTTCTATGCATTGGAAAAAGAAATATGTATGGAAAGTTGGGTGGAAGGGGGAAAATAAGGATTCTGAATGAATCTGGATGAACAGTAATGCTGAAGTGCCCTGTAACAGGGCTTTTATGGATTGCTTTGTGTGGGCCTGAATTCATTCTCCGTGCCAATTTAGAGTACCAAAGAGCCTTGTCAGTCTTGCCCCTTTGCAAGGAGAGATTGTAGTGTATTGTATACTTTGCAATCTGCAACAAGTTTCCTATTAAGTAGAAGAGCATACCATTAGAGAAAATGAAGCTAATAATAGAATAACTAAGTCTAATTTTGAGTCTC